>SNQJ01S0147111.1:0-23802 GCA_010110895.2 Picea sitchensis | reverse complement strand
GAATTCATGCAAGTTTAAAACTCAACCATAATCATAAAAGATCCTGCCCCGGATCAAGCATGGAGTGGGACAAAGCTCAATGTAGCGCATCTAAGGACATTTGGATGTATAGCATATGCTCACATACCTTCCGAATTAAGGAAGAAACTTGATGACAGAAGTGAGAAATGTATTTTCACTGACTATAGTGAAACATTTAAAGCTTACAGGCTTTACAATCCAATCACCAAGAAATTAATTTTCAGCACAGATGTAAAATTTCTGGAAAATCAATTCTGGAATGATTCAGAAAATCAGCAGATGGACAGTCAAAATCCATTGCTGCCAAGTTCTGAAAACACAGAAAATTCAGAACAGCAAGTACCTCAAACTATTCTTCCAAGATTGCAGGTACAAAGGCAACCTGAAAATTCTCAGGATAACTCAACTTCCAGCAGAGAATCATTCTCTGAACCACAAAATCAGAGAACTCGAAGTTTGAGAGAAATCCATCATTAGTTCTGAATCTTTTATGAGGCGATTACAAAGAAGCACACGGATTCCTAACTTCATTGCTTATCCATTTAGGAAATAAAGGGATATTTTCACGTCCCATGTTATTGCAGTATTTAAATTAAAATCTTTTTCACTCTTGAATTTCATATATTAGGGGTTGCTTGTGAATTTATTTTAACAGAATGTGCGGTAACCTTTGAAATCTGTGTAAAAGTATGTGATAGCCATTTGTATCTTGTTATTTTTTTTTTTCCCGCTGGAAAATTTCTCGTTTATATTCATCAGTGTATAAACATTTTACATAGCAGCCATTACAAAATCCATCCCGGAGACTCAGCAGGGTTCGACCACAAGACCTCCTCCCAACACTTAGAGAACTGTACCGTCTTACAATCTGAGCTGTCTCACGGGACTATTGTATCCTGTTACTTATAGTGACTACTTTACAATGTACATATGGATGAGTACATGCAGTCTATTACATAGCGCGAATGCATTTATGGATCTTTCAATTCGTTGTCCATTTAAAGATTGAAATAATTTCCATGATGATGATGATGGGTTCTTCAGTTTATTTCCCTGCGACTGACTGTATATTAAACATTTTACATGGTGTACTTTGTAGTTATAATATTTAATTAAACTCATCTTACTAATTGAGATGACGGTCAGAATTGAGATGACGGTCAGCAAAGTATTAAAATACTCTTTCCATATCTGTCGATTTGATTTGATTTGATCGGATTTTCCATCACCTCATATCTCCACCGCCTCTATGATCTGTACGAAATTGGTATTGAAGAAGATGATGGGAGGACTCCCATTTTGTATTCAATGCGGAACCAACGACAATGCCGACAGATGCAATATAGTCGGTCCAACGTTAGGGTTTCTTGCATTCCTGGTGTCTGCGTTGGTGGAATGTTCGGTGGGTGCTTTTGTCTGGATCTTTCGCCATGCTAAGGGAAGGAGGATCATGGGCCATCCAGTCACACACGTCTTTCCATGTGTTTCCAATCCCATTTCTTTCTGATCAAAATCAGCTTTGAAATTTTTTGTCTCTTAAAAAGAAAAAGATCCCAAACTGTTGTCGATTTGGATCTTGTTGTAGAAAATGTAAGAGGGTTGAAATTGTTAGAGTCTCCATTTGAATTTTTTTTAATAAGTGACATGTTATGCTTGTAGTATTTGTTGCAGCTGTGTGATTTAGAGTAGTAATAATAAGTTACCAGCCACCTCTCTTCATATTAAGGCGTCCACCAGGTTAGAGTGTGTTGTAAGAACAATATTTGCATTGTTATATTTGTTACAATTGATTAAGTTACTATCCAGTGAGTTTACTAAACTTTCCATTTGGGGAGTTTGAGATGAGTTGAACTATTGTAGATCTGTGGGAGTTTTTTACAACTTGTGCAATGTTTGTTTGTTCTCTGTAAAAGGGACCAATAATGCAATTCAATCTATCTTTGTTGTGAACAAAATTAATAATATTGCACTTGCAATTTTCTGTTTTTTTTCATCTTAATTCCTTTGGAATCTTTTTTATTATTTTCCATTTCATTGCATTTTTTCAACCTTTACATCCCATCTTTATGCTGCAATGGTTTGTCCAACATAATTTAAATATCATTATAAATAATACAAATGTGTACAAAGCATCATCATCATCCGAAAGAATAGTGCTTCCATAGTGAAACCAATGCATACCAAGCAAGAGGGCTTTCAAGGAAGAAACAATGTCCTATACTTAGAATCAATTAGACTATCTTTATTGAACAGGCCTAGCCAATGAATTATAAATAACACAAATGTGTACAGAGATTAAAAAAATAATATTTTACTTTTAAAATACTTTTTAATTTATAAAATATTTTTTCTTTCCAACAAAATTAGTTTACCATCTTATCTCAACTAAACTCTCAAACTCAGGTGTTTGAAAATGAGACAATGAACACCAAAAACGAGACAATGAAAACTCGTTAATTATTTACATCAAATTTATTTTTAATATATTTTTAATTTAGTTTTGTATATAATATATTATATTTATTTCACATAAATTTTAGATTAATAAATAAAACTGATTTTACAAATAAATTAATATTATCAAATTCAAACATAATTAATTATAAACAAATATTTTTAATTATATATTTAAAAAAAAAATTAAAATATTAAAAAATAGTTTAATTAAGATTTTTATTAAAATATTTATTTTTAAATATTTTTACACACTTATAACAATATAACAATATAACAAAATTGCAAAGTGGTTTGCACATATGAAAAGCTAAATATTTACACTCTCATACATTTTATTTAAATGTTTATATACACAATATTTTTCTTATCACATACATATTTAAACAAATAATAATTTTCTATCTCATAAATATTAAAACAAATTCTTGTTTTAATATGAAAGTGAAAGGCCCCTGATGAAGTGCCACATTGATAGCATGCAGAGCACTGCATTAAAGAATCATGTGGCCACCCCACCTACGCACAACTATACGTCTTCACTCCTCACGTCTTCGCTCCTCAAGAAGGCACTCAGGGAAGCACATGTTTTAATGGTTCTTTTCATGTTTAATCATTTCCTTTCAGCTCAAACAATTCAGGCACTACACTACCTTGCCACATATTCCGGTTTCCAAATGTTTGGCGGAACAGGTGGGTTTTTTTTTGTCATGATACAACTAAAATAGAAGGTTTCCATTTTCCACTTTTTTGGCAGAACGGGTGGCAGACCTCCAGACATGGCTATGTTATGTATGATTACAACAATTTTTTGAGGAATTAAGAATTTTTTATTTACAAAAAAAAATTATGAAAGTGAAAGGATTTTACTAAATAAGTTTACTCAAATATTAAAATAATAATGATAACAATAATAATTTTAACTGGAAAAAAATCAAATAAAACTCTAAAAGCTACTATCCTTGTTTCGAATTCAAAACAAGAGTCTACACCATAGCCATGATAAATTTACTGGCACAAATGTAAAATAAAAATCTATAAAGTACAGAAAGATTTTGCAGGAAAAGGCTTGGGCTGTTACCAGAAATTACCATGAATTCAAGTTATAAAGAAGCTTACAATAATGAAACTATTCGTACAAACTCAAAGATAATCCTAAAATATCATGTAGAATGCTAAGCATAAATGACAAGTGTACTATAAGTATCCTAATATTTTTCTTTGATTGAAAATACTACGTGGAATGGGTATCGACTGTATTACTTATCTTTGATTTCAAATTTGTATTAGTTATCTTTGATTTCAAATTTGAAATGCCACAATGTCAGAGGCATCACTCATAGATTTAGATTCAAGGCAACATTAGCCACTTAGCACCTTATCAAATAAACATTTGGTAAACATTATGACTTGTCATTGGAGTTTTTTAACATTATGATAAATTTTTAGAATCACCTTGCATTTTTATAAAGGAATTAAGAAGTTTTCACTCAGATTTAAAAATTATGTTTCCTCTTAGTAAGCATTTTAAATTTCACGATTATAAAATATTTCTTAATTTTCAATTATGATAAGTTAAAACTAATTGACACGCTTATATGAGTATTATACTACTTGTTAATCTACTTTAAATGTTTAATTAAAGAAGTGGATAGGTCCTCTTTATTAACAATATTAATATGACATCTTTCCTCTAATTACTTCGACATTCTCATTGGCCCATTTAGGGGGTATGCTAGTTTAACTATTAAGACATAGAGTAGTGGCATTTCAATTTTTATAATTGATTTTCCTTAATGTCATAATATTATTATTTTTCTCTTTGGTATATAGTTTTTAATTTAACTATTAAAGGTAAAAGTAGTTTAAACATTAGATTACATAAACGTTTTTGCTATGTTTTCTAATTAGTTTTGCCAAAAAAATGGTCATAAAGTTAAAAGAGTTGATAGAATTGCGTATACTTGCATATACTATTGTAATTGATATTGTACAATCTACTTGGATTAGGGGTTTTTAAGAGTGTTATTAGACTTGTCCATAAACTATTAAAAGTATAAAGAAGCCACATCACTTCTATTTTTCTTTTAGGCTATGTACAAATAATATATTATTACAAGTTTCAAGTGTTTCATAATTATTATAACTTTTTGTTTCAACTATATATAACTAATATATTAAAACATTTCTAAGAGGTAGGTATAAACAACTTTGTTGTTATTTTCACTTGTTTTATATTGCATTTAATGTCATTGTATTATCATCCCAAAGACTTCAAGATAAATTAACATTTTTTAATGTTTGATTCTTTTATTGGATTAGGGGTTTATAAGGGTGTTATTAGACTTGTCCATGAAATATTAAAAGTATAAAGAAGTCACATCACTTTTATTTTGCTTTTAGGCTATGTTCAAAAAATACATTATTACAAGTTTCAATTGTTTCATAATTATTATGATTTTTTGTTTTCTATTACATACAACTAATATATTAAACATTTCTAAGAGGTAGGTATAAGCAACTTTGTTGTTATTTTTACTTGTTTTATATTGCATTTACTGTCATTGTATTAGCATCCCAAAGACTTCAAGATAAATTAACATTTTTGAATATTTGATTTTTTTATTGGATTAGAGGTTTTTAAGGGTGTTATTAGACTTGTCCATGAAATATTAAAAGTATAAATAAGTCACATCACTTTTATTTTTCTTTTATTCTATGTACAAATAATACATTATTACACATTTCAATTGTTTCATAATTATTATAGTTTTTTGTTTTGAACTACATACAACTAATATATTAAAACATTTCAGGAAAGCATGTATAAGCAACATTGTTTTGGAGTAAACTCAACTCAAGTAGAGGAGGAGGAGGAGGAGGATGAATCTTTCTAAGTCTAAACCTTGACCTGCAATAATGTCGGCCATGTTGTTAACAGTAACCTGAAGCCTGAACTTATCCATGCTATCAGACTCTCTGATGGGTCTGGACAGATCAGAACCTGATAGTTTCATCGATCTTTGCACCAACATTTTTTATCACTAAGGTCTCCTGGAGATTTTAACAACACAGTTTCCCCTAACCCTCTATTGAGAAAACTCTGACTAAGCCTTTACTACCAACTACTGTACACAATGTTTCTTTAATATCTTATTTAACCTTTTCTCTTCTTCAATACCTCCTCTGATGGAGGAAGAAGTCAGTGCGCTAATGAGTGCAGATGACGAGGTCATTTGGAACTGTGCAAGACTTTTTACAACCATTGATGAGCTCTCAAAGCACTCCACTCTCCATTTGTCTGATTCATATCCCAAACCACAGTCCTCTACCTCTGTCCCACCCACCCCAGTACCGACATCACGGACACCTTCCTCCTCCACACTACGTACTATCCATTTTCCTCTTGTTCACACTCCCACAAAGCACTCACAACTCCCTCAACACTCTGTTGTTGACTCCCATTTGGATTGCAGATACACAAAATTAGCCTCGAGCCACAACTTCAGTTCCATCCCCCCTGTCATCAGTCGAGGATTGTTACAAGGCTCTCGGCATGTACAAGGTTGCCCAACTCCACCTGGACATTATACAACTTTTGAAGCTGCACAAAAAACTGGCTCACATACTACTAGGAGAAAGAAAACATCATCAAGACCTTGGGTGCCCAAGAAAACAAAAAAGAAGCTAATACTTGGCATAGACATTGGACTGAAAGAGTCTGTCTCCATGGCTCTTTGCAGTCTTGTGGGTAGGATATCTTATAGACATCTCTGTAATCTAGATCTGGAAAGTTGGATGACTACTACTTGGAGGCCCATTTTGTGATATGTTCCCAACCTCTCCCAGCTGGGACGTGGATGGCTATACTTCCAGTTTAACTCTTCTGAGGATTCCACAACCATCCTGGACCGACTCTGGACATTAGAAGACAACAACCTCATGCTCAAACGGTGGAGAGTGAGCTTTGATCCATCACAGGATTACTTATGACATCAACATTTGTGGGTAATCCTCCATGGACTACCGCTACACCTCTTGAACGAAAAAACCCTCACGGCCATTGGAAACTCTCTAGGGCGCTTAATATCTATAGACTCAAAGACTCTCTTCATCTCAGACAAAAGGCTAGCAAAATTCTTAGTTGAGTTGGACATACATGAGGGCCTATCTGAATCTCTGGATATAGATTGGAGGGGACACATCACTCGGCAGAAACTTGACTATCTTGGCATCCCCTTCAGATGCTCACTTTGCAGACATACGAGACATTTAAGAAAGAATTTCATAGGTGCTCTTGAGGAGGATATTTCGGAGGAAACAATGCTTGAGATAGCCTCTACTATGGACTCCCCTCCATTACACTCACATCTGCATTTACCAGACTATCCTGAGGATGACATCGACTCTAGTCTGGATACCATGTCAGGTAAGATTAAGTTAATGTTTTTGATTCTTTTTTCTTCTGTATTAGCTCTAGAAATAGAACTTATTGTTAGTTCCCCTCTACTTACCAAGGGAATGAATCCTACTTCTCCTAGAGCTACCCTCACTCGCCCACAACCTAATCTGTTTAACACCCACCGAGACCCCTCCATTCCCTCATCACATCTCCTCTCATCTTCACTTCACACTCTTCCTACTTCATACATTGTTGGTGATACTACGAATTACACAAAGATATTAACACAAAACATGTCTCTCCCTAATGTGCAGATCTTTATACCGTTTACCCCCACACCTCCTCTTACTACCTTCTTCACACCTGTGTTAAAACAAATCATTTCCCACCCTTCCCATATTCGAGAATATCCACCACTTGCTACACAGACTACTCACATGACTACACCTTCCATAACTCCCCCCTCTATCTTCTCTCGGGAGGTATGAGAACACATACATACAATAACATAACATGGCATTTACAGAGACCAAGAATTTGAGTTCTTTGGTGAACAGATCTCAACACAACATGATTCTCTCTGCTTGTCGGGTCAACGTGAGTCAGAGCTAGCAAATAGTGATCTAGGAAATGTTTTGAATGCACTTATACCATCATACAAAGAAGTGCTTGAACCCATGCCCTTACCTACCTATCAGGGTGCAACCTTATACAACAGGTCATATGTTGACCATCTTCTGAGATCAACTGAGACACCTTCTACCTCGGGAAAAGAATACACTTGGTCTAGAGGACATGGCTTCGAACATTCACCTATCAAAACCTGCAGTGCTCGTCGCAAGGAAGGAACTAAAACAACTCATTCTGGGGATACTCAACACAATCCTACTGACATTGGGGCGCTTAGAGGCATGAAATCCCTAGCAAGAGAAAAGCAATGATTCTGCTCTCCCTCAACATCAGAGGGGTGGGGAACCACCTAAAATCATCCTCATTCAGAATACTTCTCACACACATATATTTGTACATAGTCTTTCTTCGGAAAACATTGGTAGACAATAAAAAGGCCAAGAATTTTCTTAATCAATTCCTCCCAAACTGGCACATATGTACAGTTAACTCTCTTGGCACTTCTAGGGGGTTGGTTGTGGCTTGGGATCCTGACTCCCGTGACCTTGCTCCCTATATTTGTTGTGGAGGAATATTATTATCTGGTATATGCCATCAATCAAATAGAAGGTACAATCTACTCAACCTCTATGCCCCTTGTACAAATAGACAACACTTTTGGGAGAAACTAGAATCCAGGGGCTTACTAGACCTTGATAATCTGATCATAGCGGGTGACTTTAATCTGACTACAACTGTTGGAGAAACCTGGGGAGCCACTTCTACCCTTGATATTCTGGTTGATTTTTTTAGTATGCTCTTCGTTGCACATCACTTGGTGGATCTTGCACCAGACCATCTGACTCTAACTTGGCTCAACGAGCGAATGGGAGCAGACCAGATCTCCAAGCATCTGGATCGGTTTCTAATTTTTGAACGTCTCTTATTCTCGGAGGAAAGATATCGCACCTGGGTAAACTTACCATTTCTCTCAGATCACGCCCCTATTATTCTACATTTGGACGCAACTACTCACAAGACAACCTATCCCTTTAAATTTAACTCAAACTGGATTCTGGAAGCAGATTACAACTCTCTAGTTACAGAAATCTGGAAATATCCTCTTTACTTGTCCGAGCAATGCATTAAGTAGAGAATAGTATGGAAGCTCAAAACATTAAAAGCACACACTAAAGCGTGGGCAACTACACATCAAAAAAAAAATGTGCAAAGGTTGCTCAATCTAGAATCTACTATTTGAACCCACATTCTCTTGGATGCCAATGCAGAGAACACATGAGCCAACTGTTTTGCTCTTCAGGAGCTCGAATCAGAGCAGAATCAACTTTTGATAAAAGAAGAGTCCACTTGGAGACAAAGATGTAGAACCAACTGGATCAAGAGCGGTGATCTCAACACTAAGTTTTTTCATAAATTCGTCAGTGCTAGCAGGAATAAAAAACATATTTGGGGAAATTTCTTATTGGAGGATGGAATACATCACAAAGTACAACAGGACTTAAAATCTGCAGCTATTAACTATTTCAGTCCCTTCTTTAAACATAATCCCTCTGCCAACCTGCAGAGCTCAACTTTGGTGGCTAGTCTCTTCACACATACAGTCTTGGAAGAATATGCTCTTCTACTAGACAGTCTGTGCACTCTCCAGGAGATTTATGTGGCTCTCAAATCCTTCTCCAAGGACAAAATTTCAAGCCCTGATGGTTGTACTGTAGAATTTTACCTACACTTTTTTGACCTGGTTGGCCCGGATCTACTTGAACTAGTGGAGAACAACAGACTTCGAGGAAAGGTGATTGGTGCAATCAACTCAACCTTTCTCACTCTTATTCCCAAATCAAACACTCCCACAATATTTGGAGACTTTTGGCCTATTTCCATGTGTAACCTCTGTTATAAGCTCATCTCAAAAATTATTGCCACCAGAATCAAGCCTTTTCTCTCTCGTATCCTTTCGATTGAACAATTGGGATTTTTAAAAGGTCGCCATATTCTAGATGTCATTGGCACTACCCAGGAATGCTTACACAACATTAAAGCTAAGAAATCCAAGGCAGTTATTCTCAAGTTGGACCTTAAAAAGGCCTTTGACTACATTGATTGGGACTTTATCAGATTGGTCCTAGTACAAACAGTCTTCAGCCAAAAATTAATAAAGTGGATTATGAGTTGTGTGGACAACGCCAAACTCGCCATTTTAGTCAATGGAGAATCCTCTTCCTTTTTTCACATCGGCAAAGGTCTGAGGTAGGGCTGCCCCCTCTCACCTCTTCTCTTCATTCTGGCTTTGGAAGCATTAAGCCTACTCCTAAAATTAGCACAAGCAGAAGACAAGATTTCTGGTATAAAGGTGTCCAGAACCCTTAAGATATTACACCTCCTATTTGCTGACGACGTTCTCATTATGAACAAGGGTAATCCTCGGGAATAGATTGAAATAAAAGAGATACTTCACAACTTCTGCAGTGCCAATGGATTGACGATCAATTGGGACAAATCTACCTTTTACTTTGCCAATATTCAACCTGCTCTCCTAGATCAGATCAAAGGTATTTTTCCTCACACCTTCCTTCCACTTTCCTCTGGTCTCAATTACCTAGGCTACCATCTAAAATCAGATTCATACAAGCCTTCAGACTGGAATTGGCTACTTGCCAAAGTGGAAAAAAGAACGAGACATTGGTGCACAAGGTGGCTCTCACTTGGTGGCAGGTTTACACTAATCAAAGCAGTCCTTGAGGGACAAGCAGTCTATTGGATGGCCTTAGCAGCTAATCCCTCCTTGGTCCTCACAAAGCTCAGAAAGATGATATTTAACTTCCTTTGGTCTGGCTTCTACGATCATCCCCGTCAAGATCTTTGCAACTGGCTCACCCTCGCTAAGACAAAACGGATGGGAGGGTGGGGGATCAGAAATCCTATTCTATTCAGTCAAGCCCTCGCGACCGAATCTCTCTAGCGAGTTCTGACACGTCCGAGCATTTGGCATTCTATAATTATTGGTAAATATCTCAGCCACTTCACAGTGAAAAGATGGCTTCTAGCACAGATGACCATACCCAGAACAAACTCATTCTTTTGGAGGAACATTACTAAAACAAAAATCCTAATCACCTGTTGGCTATGTTGGCTCCCAAGATTGGGCTCTACCATACAACTTGGTCATGATCGCATCAGTCGCACTTTCCCCGCAGCTTATATCACATCTGGACTCAATCAACATTTGGTATCTATCACAAATTAAAGAGACATCCACTACCAATCATCAACCGGATAGATGGGTCACCAATGCAACCTTAGGACTCAATCCAGTCTTAGCCAACAAATGGAATGATTTTCGTCTTGCCCTCACCTTATTGGGTATTTTCCTCACTAATACAGAAGATCATCCATAATGGGTTGGGGGCGATTTCCCAAGAAAAATTTATGTTCAAAATGTTTACTTTGAAATTTCAAACTCACTCTAGCGCACATCAGTCAGAGGCTGGGAAAAAAATTTCTAGAGCTGGCGCATACCGTCCAAGGTAAAATTCTTTACCTGACTGTTAATCAATTACAAATTAAATACCTGGGATGTTCTTCTTAAAAAAGGCGGGTCGGGTCCCAACTTTTGCCACTTATGTCGTTGTGATTCGGAATCAGCAGACCATCTTTTTATTAATTTCTTATTCACAAGACAGGTCTGGCGAAAAACTACAATGACTTTAAATCTGACTTCTTCCTGGGATGGATTTACACTCCCGGATTGTTTTAAAACTTGGGCACAAAAAGAGCACAAGCACATGCATCTATCATCCATCATCTGTTGGATGATCTGGCTTGAAAGAAACAACACCATTTTTTAAAATGGGACACCATCAACAACTGTTGCAGCCTATAAAGCACCTGGAATTTATAATTCTTGGAATGATTTACTTGCTAAAAAAACTAGACTCCAACTCATATTAAAGTCACCTAAACATTATGATGTCCCTACTGCTTGGTTTGAAGGAGTTGCTCGTACAAATGGGACTCTGAGTGGAGCTGTAGGATTAATTAAAACCACACACAACACCTTCTACAAATGGACTTTCAACTGTGGCCCAGGCACCAACACCAGGGCAGAACTTTTAGGTGCCTGGGCCACACTTTACTTAGCTTCCAGACTCTACATAGAATCCTTACAGGTACTTGGAGATTCTAGTATTGCCATAGATTGATTGAATGGCAGGGGATAACTCCAAGCAATCACACTCTTGGCTTGGAAGGACATAATTAGACTTCTACAACCATCATTTAAAACAATCAGCCACAAACACATTTATCGTGAGCATAATAAAATTGTTGATCTCCTCTTAAAGGCTGCGCTCCAGGAAAGAGTGGGACTCATTACTTATCATCTATGGATAGATGGCCATGAGGGTCCTCCTCACTTTCTAACCCTGTGCTAAGTTGAGCAATATTTAATCCTATTTCCTCAGCGGACTTTCTAGTCATGAAAGCTGGATTTTTTTGCTTACCATAGGTTACATCATCATTCTGATCCTCATCCACTTGGTAGCCTTCTCATATAGCCACATCTTCAGTTATTATATGCCTGAAAAATCTCCATGTTGCATCATCTTTTTATAACTTCTCTCATTGTTGTTTGAAAGACTGCAATTGGGGAAAGTTATAACTCTATATCATTGTGACTATGATTGTAATCTCGTGTCTAGAACACAAATTATATAATACATATAATGAGAAATTTTCCAGTTGGAAAAAAGAAGCATTGTTTCTATTTTCACTTGTTTTATATTGCATTTAATGCCATTGTCTTAGCATCTCAAAGACTTCAAGATAAATTAACATTTTTTAATGTTTGATTTTTTTATTAAATTAAGGGTTTTTAAGGATGTTATTAGACTTGTCCATAAACTATTAAAAGTATAAAGAAGTCACATCACTTTTATTTTTCTTTTAGGCTATGTACAAATAATACATTATTACATGTTTCAATTGTTTCATAGTCATTATAATTTTTGTTTTAGACTACATACAACTAATATATTAAAACATTTCTAAGAGGTAGGTATAAGGAGATTTGTTACTATTTTAACTTGTTTTATATTGCATTTAATGCCATTGTATTAGCATCCCAGAAATTTCAAGATAAATTAACATTTTTTAATGTTTGATTTTTTAATTAGATTAGGAGTTTTTAAGGGTGTTATTAGACTTGTCCATAAACTATTAAAAATATAAAGAAGTCACATCACTTTTATTTTGCTTTTAGGCTATGTACAAATAATACATTATTACAAGTTTCAATTGTTTCATAATTATTATAATTTTTTGTTTTCGATTACATACAACTAATATATTAAAACATTTCTTAGAAACAGATAGAAACAACATTGTTGTTATTTTCACTTGTTTATATTACATTTAATACCATTATATTAACATCCCAAAAACATCAAGATACATTAACATTTTTTAATGTTTAATTTTTTTTATATAGCATTTAATACCATTGTATTAGCATCCCAAAGACTTCAAAATAGATTAACATTTTTTAATATCATGCTCAATGAAAAACTATTTTGCATAATGAATATGTAAAAGATTTCATTGGGTCCCAACACCTATGTCCCTTGTCACTTGTGAAATGAAAATATTATGTGGCTGACTGGGAAAGGTTTTGCTCAATTTTGCTAGAATCTAAAGACTTAGAGCCATCCTTACATTTATTTATGTTGTTTAATGACTACGACCACTCTATTGTTTTAGTGCTATGGTGCCATTTATTTATGTTGGTCAATGACCAACATCCCAAGGACTTAGGGATTACAATTATCCTAAACATTTCTTTTTGTTAGTTATAGTTGTATTCACATTTATTTATGTTGTAGGTTAAATGTTCTACGAAACGATGATTTTTTCTGGGGACATTTGCCTAAAATTCAAAGAAAAATTGTTAGATTCATGGATTTGAGTGATTATTTCTTAATCCGAGTGCTCTGTAGGTTTTTCAGCATGCTAAATCCATTTTTGCATTCAGAAATGGATTTTGAACAACAAAAAATAGTGATTCATGTAAATTTATATCACCGGATTCTAACGAAAAAAACCATTTCATAGAACACCTAAACAACACCTTTATTTATTCATTTATGTCACGCTCAATCACCCAATATTGTTTTGCATCATTAATCATGAACTACCCACGTCTAACCTGCAACATGTGTTGAAAATGTGATATGTAATTGGTTGCAAAACGTAAATAATTAAACCATTATAAATTTTGTTCAAATCACGTAACGAGCTGGATGATTATAACATGAGTTAATTGTTAATGTTTTATAGCAGGAGTTAATTGTTAATGTAAAAAAACATTTGGAGTACATCAAATATCTCTTGGTGAACAAAATAGTGAAATTGACTTTTCATTTTTAATCTTTCGCATACTACTTGTTTCCCATGGCACACAACGTCCATTGGACACAACGTTAATAAATTCGTGGCCCTTCTTCAACCCATAACATGGTATAGTTTCCAAATCACCTTAAAAAAATAGCACAATGTTAAATAAAGAATCCTTTCTACCACAAATCACTCTTAAAAAGTTAAAAGTTTTAAATTTATCCAAAGAAAAGTAAATATTTTTAAATTTAAAAAATAGGTAAATTTTTCAAAATACGTAAGTTACACTTTCACCCCTTTAAGTCTAACTTTTCAATGTGTTGAGATGTGAGTTAACCTTCTTCCTCATATCCTAGTACAAATCACTCTTAAAAAGTTAAGTTTTAAATTTAACTTTTCAATGTGTTGAGATGCCTAGCACAAATCACCCTTAAAAACGTTAAAAGTTTTAAATTTATCCAAAGAAAAGTAAATATTTTTAAATTTAAAAAGTAGGACAAATTTTTCAAAATAGGTAAGTTACACTTTAACCCTTTAAGTCTAACTTTTCAATGTGTTTAGATGTTAGTTAAATTCTTGCACGTAGCAGCTTACAACTCTTCATGTGATTTTAAAATTGAGAAATTCAAGGTATATTTATATTTGATATTTAGTGTTTTCAACATTTGAAACCCTCAATTATTAGTGT
The DNA here is from genome assembly GCA_010110895.2 of Picea sitchensis. Lineage (NCBI taxonomy): Eukaryota > Viridiplantae > Streptophyta > Pinopsida > Pinales > Pinaceae > Picea > Picea sitchensis. Next base: position 9,220 of record SNQJ01S0147111.1, on the reverse strand, counting down.
TAAACAACTCTTAGTCTCAATACACATTTGTATCATTTTTTCAGCTAGATAAGGTTTCTAAATGGTTATGTTTGTGCTTTTAATTGACAAATTTATATTAGTGGTGATTAGGGCTTTAAATATGAAGCTTTGTAACCACAAGTTCATGGTTTTGATGAAGTTTAGGGGGTTAGAACAATGTTCAAAACAAAGATATGTAGTTGGGTTAGGGTTTGTCTTGTTTGAAATTTTTCAAGACTATGGACGACATTATTTCCCTCTACTAGGTAAGTTTTTTGAAAAATTTAAGTTATCATTTGACTAAACTTTTCGAGTTAAAATTTGTCACTGCTTTCATTTTTCACCCTAAACCTAACCCTCCAAATATCATTTTCACATCCCTCGGATTAGATATTTTCACACAATATTTATGCGAGTCAATTTTTATTCATGTTCAATTCTAAGGCATGGTCTAAATAAATTTCTTAAACACACATATCTCTAAGACTACATAAAAAGTTACCTCTCCAATAAGTCAATGGAAGCTCTCTCTAATTTCCACATACTATACTTCCATCATTATTTAGTTGCTCGATACACACATCACTTTTAATCAAATCTCAAGCATTTACCTACATCATTTTTTAATGAAAGCTCAAGCATTTACCTCTTGCAGAGAGAGAGAGAGAGAGAGAGAGAGAGAGATGTTCATGTCTAGCAATAAATAAATAAAAAGATTTGTGGCAGAGAGACAAACATACAATATAGAGCATCTAACTTGAAACCATTGCATAAGAAATAGATTGGATATTTTTACTACTATTCCCATCATCTCAAGAAAATAATATCTGCAATTTCACACTCCATTGTGGTGTTGAATGGATACCATCTCTCTCTTAAGATCTCATCAATGAATCTATCAAATTTCAACCTGCAAGATTAAATATAAGAATACCATAAAGTAGGCCATATCTTTCATAAACTTGCACTGTGTGACTAACCCATACCCTAAAATTAGTAGAATACCAACTATATCACCACTTATATACAAATATAGCACTATTAGAATGACAACATACATAAAAGGAACAACAAAAGTCTCAAATATGGTTTGTGTCATCATGCAATTGCTTCATACACAAAATGAATAATAAAATTCTAAAACATAATATAAGTGAGCATGCCTATTGTTTCCTTATGATTAATAAGAGTTTCAATAACATGGTCATGATGTTCTTTTGAAGAAACCGACCATTGTAGAATGTGTGATGCCAAATCTCCTCCATGTCATCCCAATTTCTAACAATACCATTATTAACATGATATTTCAATGTAAGGATACCCTTTTTTTTTATAACTAAGCTTAATTGCTTGAGCAAGAATCTTTGCAGTCCATGCAAACAACTCAATGATTCTATATCAACAAACAATAATGGGGAACACTACCCATAGAACATGAAACCATGTAGATCCAACCTTAACCACTCCAATAGTGAAATGTCCTTAGTGTTAGCCATAATATAATTAGCTTGAGTGTTATAAGTATCAATTAATGTCCCTAATTCTTCTCTGTATAATAACTGTATGTTTAATCAATGCTATGTGAAAGCCAAAGAAGGAAGAATTAATTTTTTTTTTTAAGTTTTTGGTTTTAATAAAACAATATATGAGATGTTGAATCCTAGATAAAACTAAACCTATTCTATTGGGTTGTAATAATATTGACATTTAGATCATACACATATCTAGGAATTGATCATCGATCAAATATTGTTGATTGTCAAATATATAGAGGTCTTTAAAAATATTGTTATTTAATCTTGACAGGGTTGTCCTGCACTATTTATTCATGGAACCACTGAACATGCTTACATTGGTTTGATTAGTCATTTATAATTCTTCATTTACATCTTTGGATCAAAGAGAGTGTCACACAAGTGGTCCAACTGAGAATATCGAGTTTAGATAACAAGCGATAAATTCTTGTTTTAGTTGTTTCTCTTACTTTTACCCATATCAACTAGAGAATTTGTTTCCTTATGTATTCTCTTGTAATGATGACTTTTGACCAAGTTAGTAAATTTTTGGAACAATAGAAGAGTTTGATTTCTTGTTGGGGTAGTTGGTTTGGCCTTTGTGTTGCTATACAATAAGTCTCAAGGTCAATTCCCACCTTGGACAATAGGGACATAGAGGTGGCATTTATATACCCATACAACTCCATGGCTACTACCACTTTTAGCTGCAATAACATATTTTTTTCCTTCATCTTTTGAGCCTTGGAATCAATGTCCTTGTAGGAATTGAGCATTTGACACTTTCAAGTTGATGCAAACATATATTTGGCATAGTGTTTTGTTTCGACATGAAAACCCCTCCACAAATATTGAATCATTTTTATCTTCATCAACCATTGTTCTTGACATGGTACTGATTTTGTTGGCCAAGTTTATCAATAAAGTGAATGCATTTTCTATACTTCTACAAATTTTTATGATCATAATATTCAATCCCACCCACCTCATATATTGTAAGTGTTGTGACACTTGTTTGTACGACATGTTAATGTTGTAATGGGAAAGGCGACAAGTATATGATAGAGAAGGAATTTTGTAGTGTGAGCAAAATATGAAATATGGGACTCAGTGAATGTCACTCACTTAAAAAAGGGAATGAGATCAAGATATTGAGGTTTTCATTGGTGATATATCCCACAAGGAACACACCATTTCCCACCCTGCAATCATGCTACAAGTAGGGCTTCCTACTTCGAATTTACACATTTCCATTCTCTCTTATCCTTCCACCATTATTGAGTGGGAGCATTCCATTTTCATAAATCTAGAGGATATTAGGGTCATTATGTTGTCATTCCTTTCACAAATGAGCTTCATAACTATGACATCATCTTGAGCACAAAGATAATTTGAGAAATCTGTCAATGTTTCCATAGAAATGTACATTTTCCATACTCACCTTTATTACTCCACATGATGTTTGTAGATTGGAAATTATGTCTAGGATTTTCAGATCCATTGACTACTCCAACTCTCACTACCTTTCTCTACAATGTGACCATATCCTACCCAGGGAATTGTTGTTGGGTGTCTCAAGATGACACAAAAGGTTTGGATTAGTTAGGTCAAGTTACTAGTCTTCTTCTTGTTAATTTTCAAATTGTTGTTTTACCTCGCTAAGAAATGCAGAGAACTCTTTTGCATTCAATTGTGAAAACCATCAAACATATGATATGTCATCGATATGGACAACATTGGTAGGTTATATTTGAGTACGAGTTTTCAGTAAAAATAAAAACTCACCTGTAACAACATGAGCTCGATTAATATTTGAGAGAGATATATTGGTTTGGTTTGGTTTAGTTCATAAATGGAAACAAAGATCTGGGGATGATGGGTCAGTTGGTGGATGAAGATAGGTCAATGTTTGTGCAATGATAGACCCTGACTCTGTAACATCAACCGCAAACAAGAAAGTTCCAATTCAATAAGGAAACATTAGAAGAATTTAATTCTTCACTCTATAACATCAACCACAAGGAAGAAAGTTCCAATTCAATAGGCATAATAGCCTCTTGGTCGTATACGAGCTAAAAGGGAGTAAAGCATGTACTTTCTTTGGTGGTTGTACAGTCTGTCGAAAGGGCATAAGTTAAAAGTGTGTGCCACTGGCGAGGTTTGTCTTCTATGATTTTCTTTATAATCTTGACCAAATTCTTATTAATAGACTCTGCTTGTCCGTTTCCCTAAGGGTAATAAGCAGATGAAGTGAAATGCTTGACACCTAGTTTAGTCATAAATTGGGTCAATTTTGAAGAAATGAAGGTTGGACCATTGTCAGTAATGATTTCTAATGGAAGGCCAAACCTGGAAAAGATATTAGACTCTAGAAAAGAAATTACATGTTCATCTTGCGCATGTCTAAGAGGGACAGCCTTAGTCCACTTAGTAAAGTAATCAGTGGCTATCAAAATAAATATATGCCCTACATAGGATGAAGTATTGATTGTACCAATAAAGTATAGACCCCACTTAGAAAAAGGGAAATCCGGAAGGAAAGGTTATAAAGGCGTGGCAGACGGACGTTCTTTACCAACGAATTTTTGGCATTTATCACATGACCTTGCAAATTTATAGGAATCACGAAAGATCAAAGGCCAGTAATAATAATTTCTTATGATCTTAGAAGCAATAGCTTTAGTAGAAAAATCGCCACCAATATGGATGACAGATGTTGATGATCCATGTAATTCGTGTAATAATTTATGTGATTCTTCATCATTTACACATCATAGCAGCAAACCATCAAGAGATCTTCTAAATAAGGAGTCTCCTAAAATGATATACTTAGAATATTCAAGGTGAAGTCTCCTTCTCTGATGAGGATCCAACTCATCTGGGCACATTTGATATTGCAAATAATACACCAGATTCTTATACCAAGGATGCTCATATATAGAGAGATTTTGATTTTCAATATAAAATAGTACTGAAAGAGGGTTATCTTAATCGTCAAGTTCTTCACTTGGTTTAGGATGCTAAGCTAAGTGAAGGGGTAAGTCTCATCCCTTGATTGTCTTTAAAGTCATAATTGTCAAATCATGCTCCTAAATTTTTGCAAGCCAATGTGCAAGTTTTCCTGAAAGATAAGTTTGTGAAAGTAGAAACTTGACAATAGGCAAAGGGACTTTTACCTGCGTATGTTTGCCCAAAATAAAATGGAAATTTTTTTCTATAGCTTTAACAAGAGCGAAAGCATATTTCTCAATATAAGAATATTTTACCTCATCGTCTGATAGACTTTGAATCATGTAAGCTACATTTTTTTCATTGTTTTGGTCATCACATTGTAAGAGGATAGAAGAAATTGCTTCCTCAATGGCATTGGTATATACAATAAAATCTTTCTCAAAATTCAGTTTCACCAAAATTGGCGCAGAATTGGTCGCCTTATTAATCCTAAGGTAAGCATTCTCAACATCATATGTCCAAGAAAAATAAAAATATTTCTTCAAAATATTATGGATTGGTTTAACCATGACAACAAAATCAGGAACAAATCTATGAACAAAATTAATAATGCCCATGAAAGCTTGAGCTTCTTTCTTGGAGGTGGGGGCAGGGAGGTTTAGAATGCAGTAATCCTCTCAGGATCTATAGTTATCCCTGAATCAGAAAGAATGTTACCAAGAAGCTTACCCTTCGTCACACCGAAAATAGACTTGGAAGGATTTAAAGAAATGCCAAATTTTCTGCAGCACATGAGAACTTTTCTACGATGATCGAGATGATCCAACCAGTTTTTAGAATAAACAGTCAAATCATCAAGATAAAATTAGATAATCTTATCGATTAGATCATCAAAATCTATCTTCATAGATCTTTGAAAGGTGGAACCTGCATTATATAAACCAAATGGCATACGTTCATAAGAAAATGTGCCCCAACGTGTGGTAAATGTGGTTTTATATCTACCATTCTGTTTTACCTTGATTTGATTATATCCAGAAAAGACGTCACGTAAGGACATCATTTGAGACTCTCCAACCTGTTGTAAAATCAACTGCATATTAGGAAGTGGAAAATGGTCTTTGATACTTTCCTTGTTTAATGCACGGAAATCGACACATAATCTGATATGACCGGTAGTTTTTCGAACAAGGACCAAATTTGAAACCCATTCAGAATACTTAACTGGAAAGATTATATGAGATTTCAACAATTTTTCCAATTCTTTCCTAATGGTGGTTTCAAGCGCAGGATTAATAGGTATTTTCCTTTGACTAACTAGTTTTTCCCCTTCCTTGATAGGAATGACATGATGTATAAGAGTAGGATCAAAACCATGAAGATCCTCGTATGACCAGGAAAAAACATCTTGAAACTCACAGAGTAATTCCATGAATTTCACTTTCTATTCATCAAAACAATGGGCACCTAATTTAATGATCTTTGGAGATTCAGATGTCCCAATATTCAAGGAAATGGTATCATCAAATTTCCTTTTCAAATCCTATTCATTATGTGTTTCTTTGTTTCCTACATCACTTGCTGAAAATGAACTTGCGAGAGGATTCAAGCCTTTAGTAAATTTGTCATCCTCAACATAGATGATTTCTTTGGGCTTAAAAGGTTCATTTTGTATGAAAGCGCAAATGCCTTCGTCATTAGGGAAAACTTGTCATGATTCTACGTTGCCAGGGAGGTGAGGACGGTATAGAGATTGGAATGTACAATCAGGTCTTTGAGGTAAAATATGTCGAGTAGGGGAAGCTGTAAAAACAACTAATCTATCGGTCATTGAATTAAGTTCCCTTTTAACATGAGTGATGTTAAATGATAACAGATTTGAAATCAACATCCAAACAACTTGGGTATAATGCTTAAGTAACTTATTATGTGGTACATAAATCCTCCATACAAGGTTCACAACAAGTTCAGAATCACCAAAAACTGTAAGGTGTCCACAACCAAGGTTATATGAATTTTCAATTCCCAACAATAATGCCTCAAACTCAACAACATTTTTTGTACAAGCAAATTCCATACTATAAGAGAAATTGTGAATTTTTCCTATAAGAGAATATAGAATGATGTCGGCTCCATTACCTTCGTTTGAACTTGAGCCATCAAAATGCATGTGCCACATGCCATAATCAAAATCAATTGGTTCAAGTATATTTTCACCTTCATCAACAAAAATAGAGTACACCCATAAATCGTCTTCAAGATAATTTACATTGGGTTGGGGAACATTCTCTATATAAGTTGAAATTCTTCCTTCCCTAAGAACTATAATGTATTTTCCATTTCAAGGGATAAATAAATGTGTACCATCAAGTGAAAGGCATCCACCAGTTAATCTTTTCCAGTCCCTTCCCAAAACAATTGAGTAGTTACTCACTGGCATGTCAATTACTTGGATATTGAGAGTTGTCCTTATCTCGGGATGCGCACACAAAACTAGTGTTACATCCTTGATTTCACCTATAGTTGATTTCTGCAAATTATTATAAGAGAGCATACTTCTAGAATTTTCATTAGTACAATATAATCCAAGATCTTCCATGATAATTTTAGACATCACACTTGGACTAGACCTTCCATCAATTAGGAAACAGTGAGTTATTTTATCCATGATTTTTACCGAGATATAGAAAGGGTTTTTTTTTACAAGGTTCCTAAATTTATTTACACTTGTCCTATTTACTGTTGAATCTTCTTCATTTGACTCTTCAAATATATTGCCCATGGTGGAAACCTTACTTTCCATAAAGTCTTTAAGATGATTCTGTTGTTCTAGGATGGAAACCATGTCCAAAAGGGTAGCATCAACTTTGATACTAGCCAATTGGTTAAGGATATTGTACTTAGAAGAGGGAACATGAGAAGATACTCCTTGATCGCTTGAAGTTCTGAAAATTTGTATATCAATACTTTGAGAAGATGAGCTTGGGGAAGAAGAAGTGTGGGGAAGATCAAATTTGCTCTTGGTAGTGTAAGATTTATTCCTGGTATTGACTACCATAAAATCATATGGTTCAGCCCAATCTAAAACAACGATCGTGGTATTGAACCTTTTTCCAAAGATCTTATCTCTAGCATTTATTTTAACTTCGCAAGTGTTCTCATCATGATTTTCTTCACAAAAGTTACACCAAGTGCGAGTCATTTGGCCTTTGTCATTTGGCTTTCATTAGTATTTCTAAAAGGTGCTTTCATTAGTATTTCTAAAAGGTGCTAGGGAAGAAGAAGAAGCCCCAGGGGAAGAGGAAGAGGAAATTCCTTTTAATTCGTAGGCTATCATCCTATTATTCATATCTTGTATGAGTTGTATAATGGAAGACATGTTTATTTGCTTGACCAATTCTCCCCTAGGAAGACCCGTTCTTTCAAGTTTCTCTTCATATTCTAATGAAGTTTGAAGGGTGGAACCAAGATTTTCAATAGCCTTTTCTTCAATTCTATGACGATAAGGAGAAGGTAAATTATTATAATAATGCATGAATGTATCTTTATTTTGAGGATGGATTAGTTCAAGAATTTTATTTTATAGCTTGGTGAAATGAAGGTTAAAATACTCAATGGTTTCACCATCTTTATAGGAAATATTGTTTTATTCCCTTAACCGATCAGTTAGACTCTTGGGTTGTCCATAAGTGGGCTTAAACCAATAGACCAATTCTTCCGAAGTTGAAAGGAGTTTGGGCGGGAGATCAAAAAAATCTATTGCAGCTTTCCCTTCAAGAGAATTGACAAATAAACGCATGCAAGTATCATTATCGTTAGCCCCTATGTTATGACAAGCATTAGAAAATTCTACCAAGTGTTCATTTGTGGTAACGGTACCATTCCCTGAGAACCTAGGTAAATGATCTTTGAAATTTGGTAATGGTTCAGTGGCTGGTGCGAGATTCAAGGGAGAAGACATGTGCCAGGGGGTGGTTGTAGCGTCTTCCTCAAATTGGAAAAGTCCATATTTCTTAATGACCTTAGCAAGATTGGTAGTAGATTGGATAGGGAATTGATGACTATAGATACTGTTAGTAACATTTTTGGTATCGGGATTTTAAAGGGAAAGACGACTGAGATCTTCCGAGTCTCGAAAAACCGATAGGATCCTAGCCGTTAATTTTGGCAGGATGCGTGTTAGACATCAGAAGGAGAGTCGGGATTTCAGTCCATCGGAGGATCGGAGTTTCTAAAGGCAAAAAACTCTTACCTGAGTTAATCGCGATGCGTGATTGCCCGACTGAATCAAAGTCGTCTGTCCACCGTGACACTTGGCGAGAGATCCCATAGAGTTGGGGATCGGGAAACTGGAATCCCCGCGCACATGGTAGAAAAAGTTCCGATATCCCGATGCCCGATTTCCCGATATCGGGGGCAGCTTTCAATAGTGGAAGACAGGTGGCAGGCTACGCACCAAAGAGCTGACAGTCAACAAGTCAGCGGCCATAAACCATCGGGGTTCGGGGAATCGCAAGTTCAACGGACACAAACATCGTGTCGTCAAGAACGCCGAAATCCCGATGGAAAGTTGGACCACGGTCGCACAAGGACAGGTCATATGGATCATGGTCTAGTCGGAAGGGGCTAATTCCTGGGAGAAGGGGCTCATCGCATATCGGGATATCGGAGATCCCAAAGGCAAGGAACTCGCGCACTTCAACTTGCGAATCCCGAATTCCCGACAAGTCTGGAGCTTCATCGCATACATCTGC
>SNQJ01S0147110.1:6065-23802 GCA_010110895.2 Picea sitchensis | reverse complement strand
TGGCATGTGTTCTATGAATTGAGGTGTTTTTTTATTTTATGTTGATGAATGATGATGATGATTTACCCCTTACATATGCAAAGTGAAAACACAATAACAATAAGTATCAGCTCATCTAATTAATATCATCACATTAATTTATTGTCCATTGGATCTCCCTACTTGGAAACGAGACATTAGTTGATAGATATTAAACCATTATGTTAGAAATCATTTTGTAGCTTGATATAATTTCCATCTTGCATGTGTAACATTGAACGTCAACTAAGTCACCTGACACAAGGACATGGGACATGGAGGACACAGATGAGTGTTTGACATGAGACACAATGACCTAGGAAACAAGACACACTTTATGAAATATAAATTCAAATTTTATTAGAAACTAGAACATTTACATGATACAAATTCAATCATACAACTAGATCCTACTTACTAGTACTACATAAATGATGATCAAATGACAAACACACAAGAAATTAGAACCTTAAGCTGTAGTTTTCTCATTAAGTTATCAACATAAAAATGTATTACATAGATAATGAGTCATTGATATTATAGGTGAGAATGCCCAATGGAAAATACAAAGTAGGGTATACAATGGAACGATAGATGGAATAATGTCATAACTCATGAGTATTCCTCCATATCATAACCATCAAAATCAACATCACTAACATTTCTCTCTCTTCATCCTCCTCTATATCCAATCCAATATGTGTATCTGTCGGTGTGGAGTATGACCCCTCATGAGGATTATCATCATCAAAAGTGAGCAACTCTAGGACTAGGTCATTAGGATCCAAGTTGGATAATGCCAAATCAACACTATTGTTGAAATGCATATCATTAGGAAACACATCTCACATATTTTTCTTTATCATCAACCACTCCTCCCTCTACCTTTAAATAAGGTGGATATTAGTGTGCATACACACCATTGTCTCTTCCATGGAATGCTCAATCTTTATCTTCTTCAAACTGTTCAAATTCCCATATGTGCTCCAACTCCTCACACAACAAGATGATGAAGTGACTTGAGAGAGGAGCCTCATGGATACTTGTTGTAGAAAAGGTCATGTTTCCCCATGAGTTTCCGACCAAACATAGGGATTCTTATCCCCCTTGTATATGAGCACATCATAGCCTCCAAATAATCCAATACCAATGGAAAACTCTATAAATCCCTCCTTATATATGCTTGATTGTTCAAATTCCACAAGTTGCAACATCTCAACTTACTCCAACATTGTCCTATGTTGATATGAGAACTTGTCATGCTCACCATGCATTATTCTCATTGTACTCTTTCTAACATTGATCATAATTATTTGCTTTCTTATCCTCTAAATATCATACACTTTTCACCTCCATCCTTAAACTGTGTGCTCACCATTTTCTTGTGTCCATGCTTCCTCACGTGCACTTCTATCTACAACACATATCTTCTATTGTGATTATATTTTCTCTCCTAACTATATTACAACTTTCTTGTGTTATTCTCTCATGTTGTATGTTCGTTATACATAGTATTATCTTGGACACTTATGCATCAACTTCCACTTACAAATAAAACATTGTGCATTATCTTGTTAATATGTTATCCTCTATAATCATATTTCCCTTGCTAATTTTTTGGTACTTATATAATATCATTTTATTTCACTAAGACTATCCATGTCTTAACTACCTTATTATTCAATTTTTTCTTAATTTCCTTTGGCTTCTTTCTCACGTCTACATACTTAAATTCCATTCTACCTTTATACATTATTCTTCATTTGCATCATCCTCGTCTATGATTATCTCCTCTTCCTTGAATTTGCACAAGTTTACAACATTCAATATGCATGATATGCTGAATTCTATGGAAACTTGAATCTGCACACATTTTATATCCAACATGGCCCAATATTATTTGCATTCAACTTGCTATATGGGCATATTTATTCAAATACACCATGACCATATTTCTCATTGTGAATGACTTGAGCCTTCATAATGCATTTATGTGAGCCATGTACTATGCCCTTGTTGAGAATTCAACACACCCTAAAATTCTTTGTGAATTTTTTTATTTTGGGTACCACTTTGTCATTTTTGAATGGAGTCAGTTGTGTAGGGATCAATGAGTTTTAATATTGTTGTGTTTTATCATTGATCACATTAAGTTTGGTTTGAAGTTTCTTTAACAGATTAAATTTTTTCTCTTAGTAAACATGGAATTAGACTAAGTGCACGCAACTTAAAATTTGTTTTATAAAGAGCCACGCACCCATCGATGATTCTGGTCTGCGAAAATAAGTCCTTAAAAAAATCACTGATGTATTGTCGACATCGACGATATCCAAAAGGAAACATTCCCACATAACAACGATAATCGTCGATGTACCATCGACATTGGTGAAATCTGAAAGATAAACTATCAACACAGGCAACAAAATCCATCGATCATCGATCGCCGATATATCATCAGAATCAACGAAGAGGGAGAAAGGGAACTGTAACATATGTCTAAAGAAAATCATTGACGTTGAAAATAATTTTTTCTCATGTCAAAAAGGTCAAATCAACCATCACGTGTTTTTCTGCGTAAATAGTCTGTATTGATCGGTTACCACCCACATCATCTTCTGATGTGTCATGTTTCATATCTATACTTCCATGTCTGCTCTTCCACGTCATCACTATATGACAGTTTGGTTCGGCATTACAACTTTTACCTAGAGGAACCAACAAAACAACTTCAACGACAATCCGTGGATGCTGATACACTCATTAAATACCTGCTGATTTCTAGAACACTGAACTTTTGGTTTTATTTCAAACCTTTATCCGTTGACGCCAAAATTTTTGGTTTATCTACGCTATCCATTTGATGATCATGCTTATCCCCGATATCGATCATACTAGTTGGAGTGTGAAAAACGCTCGTGTAAGTTGAGGAGACACCTATAGCTAAGTGAAGGATGAGGTCTATGATTTGTTAGACAATTAAGATCTTCATGTAACCAATAACACGACGTCACACATCGATCAAATTTAAAAAAAAATGAATTCTCTGATGAACTCTAAAAGTAATACGCTCCTGCACTACCAGCATGTGTTGCATTTAATCCTGAGCATGATGTGGATTCTATTATAGATTGTATAGACCGTATATGTACTCCTAATTTTAAGACTCGATGCAACAAGGTAGTTATGTTTTAAATCTGCACAGTTTATGCCCAAGCCTGGTATTCCATTCAGAAATCAATGATATCCCAAGCAGACGAAGGAGAAAGAGAGAGCATCAAAGAGGTAATAGGTCATTGTGCCACTTCAATTACCAATAAGCCCAGGTTATTTCCTGTAAGGAAGAGGTAAGCATGATCTTTATTGTTTATTTTTTATGATTTCTTTGAATAACATTTGTCTCAGTTGTCTTGCAGCTTAATATTTTGTTTTATGCAGGAAAATGCCTCCACGAAAGCCGACAAACAATCACTCACCAAGAACACCCAAAATGAAAGAATTGGAGATCGACGAAGGGTCGAAACCGGTGACCGCAAGGGAATTTGTTTCAAAGACATAGTCATCTATTTGAACATCCACAAAGAAACAATATACCCAACCTCTATCTTTCGGGGACACAGAGGAAAGCACTTGATCTAATGTAATGCTCCCACATTGGGGGGATATTTTTAACGAAATCAATCAGGAATATTACCCGAAGTTTACACCCCACAACAAATCAGACGTCGGGATATTGGATGACTAGGTTTTCCCAAACATTAGGTGTCATACTTGCATATGGTGGCCTGCCGAATCCCAGTTCTTTCCTACATCGAAACCCTAGGATGGATAATTTTCCACATAGATGCGATGAAATGAACAATAAATAATGGGGAGGGTGAATGTGTTGGTGTCTTCCTCCCAGTATAGGTACAAAAATACTACAATCTCAGAGACCTAGAGGAGAGAATAAATACATAATTGTTTTCAAGTTTTATGAATTCCATGACACCAATAGGTTACTTGCCTCGTGGTGGAAAGAATATAAGAAGTTCACAAACAAGAGAAATGGTTGGTACAACATGATAAATGTAAGAGAACCTTATACTTATTTAATGGATTTAATCTTTCAATTGTATGGGGAAAAAGATTCCTCAAAATTTTCAGAAGCGTGGATACCCTTGGCATATACCATGGAAATATCCGGGAGAAGTTTCAATTGGGGAGCCATCATTTCCAAACAACTGACCATCAACATCCTACAGGCCCAAACACCAAAGGATGGAGAAACACTAGTTTTCCACATGGAATCGTACCTGTTGGACATAATTTGTGCAAGAAATGTTTTCGCAAGTATGAATTTAAGTTTCCATGTTGCTGAGTTACCCGTGCATGTTTATTTCAACATTTTGTGGGAAAATATGTACAAAACATTTTACGCCATGATATGTGATGATTTCATATCCCGAGTGCACTTCATTATATTTAGAAAATAATTCCCAAGGCTTTCAACGATAGCCAAAAAGATGATTTCCAAAGTGGGAGACTGATATTTTGAAGAAACGAGCACATATATTAGAGTGTTCGGGGCTACTGGAGCACCACACCTACTCCCCTTTCATGTCCCAGACCATCTCATTTTGGGAGAATTTTTTTACCAGACCATTCTACAAGGCTATAATGCCTCTTTGGTAAAAGATAAGAATCTGAGGGATTTCATACCCTATGGTTTTCATATCGGGTTTTACATGGTAAAATACACTGCATAGGAAAAACGAGGGATTGAGTCAACTTGAGTATCGGTTCCCCACAAGCCATTTTTGCAAGAATGATCCAAAAGGATTGCTACTCCAGCACACATCGCAGTTGTCCTCATGTTGGCCATATGCTCATGATAACTTTGAATATGAGATCTTTACCGAGGTCACCCAAGGCTGGGAGGAAGTAATCTATAGAAGTGTGAACCCAAATATGACGAAATTCAAAGAAATCACCATGGATGAACAAGTTGAGACTATAACGCACACTGCTCAAGAAGCCATTAGGGTAAGAGAATAAATTGAGCAACAGAAGCAATCGAGGCATAGAGAAGGGGGATATTGTTACTAGAATAAGCCGAGAGAGATATGCAAAGATTAGGGGAAGATCCACCACTTAATCCTTTGATAAGACCCTTTGGAATTACCCCGTTCGATACAAACGATGAGGCAAAAATAGATAATTCAAAGACAATTCCACCGGAAGAGAGTGTTGAACAAAAAAACACCATCCCTATGTCACCATAGGAAGGATCGCGGGTGACTACTACAACTCAGCGAAAGTTAGCAAGAGCATAAAGTGGGACGCATATGCCTACTATCCTCATAGATTTAATCACCATATATGATGAGGAGGAAGGTTCAGAAGCTTCATAGATAACCCATGTGAAAAACACACAAGAGGAAGAACTAGGGGAAACATCTACTCCTGCTTCTGATGATTTGGTCCCAAATCCCCAAGCATGTGACCTAGAAGCTAGAAACACTCTTGATATTGTATTTCTTAATCAAATAGGAACATAGCCTCAATATGATAGCTCTAAGAATACAGGTGAAGAAGAAGAAGGAATAGGGCATCCAGAAATTGAAATCCCAACGACTGAAATCCCATCCAATATCGATCCTTTTCCTACTTATTCATTTAGGAGAAATACTTTGTCAACCAACAAGGATCAGTAAAAGGTCGTTTAATGGAACAAACAAGAAATTCCCCTGCTAGGTGACTAAGTGGACCAAACCATGGAACAAAACAAGCTGATGGAACAACATTAGCACAAAAACCATTCATTAAGAAGGAAAGAGGTCATGCGCCTACCCTCGAAAGGGATAGAGAACCTACCATATAAAAACTTTATATGGCTTGAATCATAGGAAATACTCTATCTTGGGGAGATCAACATATTCCTGGACTAGTAGACAAAGTCGTCGATAGACAGGAAATTTCTTATGAAAGAAAAAGGAAAGTTGTGATGAGAAGAAAAATCAAGAAAACGAAGCTCATGATCGATAACACACTTTTAATAACCACATAGGAGATGTTGTTTGACACATAAAGTGATAATATAATTGATATAATCGAAGTAGGGATGACCATAACCGATGCCACTTTAGACAGGGAAAAAAGGGATGAAAGGGAGGTAGCCACCATGAAGAAAGAACTGCACCATTTGTGACATCAAGCAGAGTATTACCAAAATTCAACACAGGAGGTGGTACTTTTGAAGTGTGAGTTCTGAGAGATGTATGCACAATTCACAAGGGAGAGATACCTCTTCACCACTTGCATAGATGATTTCAAGAAGATACCCTCATGGGGATGGAAACCTATAAAGACATGCAATGATGGTATGAGAAGGCAAATCAAGCCTTAGAATGGATAGACTACATCAGTGAAGTATAAAAGGGTCGAGATACAGAAGAGCATGGCATCTGAGTGCTCATGGACAAAAATATCACCCGAATAAGGAAGGTAGTTAAACACTAGGTAAAAATGGTCCAGGAACCCCGCAAGAAAATGCAGGAAAGATGGTAGGAAGGTGAGAAACATTGGGAGAAAATCAATCAGGAAATGAGGAATTACAACTTGCCAGAGTTTTTCCCACCAGAGGATTTCGTCGATCTACGTGACATAGTTAAGCAGCATGTAGAGAAATACTAGGTGGACGAAACAGATATTTCGTGGGTTTCAAGCATGATCTCGGGTCAAGTGAAGAGGTTCATGGAGCCTCCAATTAAATATATCGCAATCGTACAATGCTTTAGTGTCAAACTAATCATGTACAAAGAACGTGAAATTGATATTAAGGAGGTCCTCTCCACTCTGATGGATCAACACAGGCTCCCATATGCAAATGCATGCGCAGATATCTTCTACAGATAGTCAGAATACGAGAGGAACAATCCACTTCAGTAAAATGACCAGATGATCTCAAGAGAAGCAAAAGAGAACATATATATAAAGTCCACCATGTGTCTTTTTCTTGAATTAACACAACTTAGTAGATATTTTTAGTTTAGAGTTATTTTATAAATAAGAGAATCAAACTTGAGATCGAGGTTGATGGTTTTGGAGAGAAAGACTTTTTCTAGAATATTGTAAGAGAATTACTTCTATGCAAGTTATTTTAATTAAGAAGTTCTATTTAGAACCAAAGACACTTCTTTCATCTGAGGCATAAATGTGATTGGAACGAGGGGGATTATCACTGTCTTCGAATTCAATATTTGTTGTTTTATTGAGAAAGAGTTGTTGTATCTATTACTTAAGTTATCTTATAATACTAATACAGTTCTTTTATTCTAGTTGATGAACATAAATCGATTGTGTTAACATGTGATTGATAATAGAGCATTGGAAATTAATTTTCTTGCACTAACATCTGGTCACTTATATATTTTCTTTATGTAACTGTTATCTTAGATGATGTTGAATGTCTACAAGTCACAATGGTATTATTTCTAGTTTGAAGTAGTTTAGATCTTCTTCGTCTGCATGATAAGGTATAAAGGTTATCCCAAAACCTAGCTTTCTCCAACATATATTAACTTCCCTCTTCCATTTACTTTAATATATAACTTTATTTGGTTACAAATGTTAGAAAATAACCAAAAAGAGAACTGCATAGCCTGAGGAAAGGTTTCTGATAAAATACATATCTATCAGTCACGATTAAAGCCCATCGATAATTCCAGCCAGATCATAAATGTGGAGAACCTTACCTCTCATCAAACGCTTATGAGTCTAATTGGGGCTCTTAAGCGGGTTTGGTTCCTACTTTTGATTTAAAGGTATCTTAGACCCCTCAACAAAATTGACACTAGAAGGAGGGCCTGAAAAATGCCCGACTAACAATATTTATGATAATATATTCTGCAAAGCCTATAGATTCAAAATATCCCACATGCATGGCTAGTCATTCTCAAGACAACCCACATACATAGAGTACTTCCACTGCGAGTAAATCACCTCAAAACGAAGAGGAAGAGAAATTGTACCCTAAAATACCTTATGCTCTTCCCCACGAAGAGTTAAATAAGTTCAGAAGAATCACTAGAGCTTCTTCGTGACAGATCGAAGCATTACCTTTAGCCCCTTTACTTCCTTGAAGAAAACAAATAAGCAAACTAGTTGTTGAAACCCCTGACCAGGTATTTGTTCACACGGTAGAAGACCTGTTAGATTTTTCCCTCACAAAGATCGAATAAACCCATAATATGATACCCAAAACACCAGTTGGTAGTTACTCTGAACCTGACGATTTTGAATTTGAAGAGGAAGGGTCTAACTCAGATTGCTTAGGCTCTGAATCAGAAGACATGGGGGATAATAATGATAACAATGGATAAAAGGGAGATCAATATAGATACAATCAACCATGGTTGGAAAAAGATGCTTTGGTAATCCCAGGACAAATGCATAACCTACCCAGACATCTAGAAAAATTACTTCCTAAATTTGACCCCGAAACCTCCATATTTCTTGAGGACCATATTAAGAAGTTTATATTAGCTATAAGGTTGATGAATGTGCAACACGAAGATGTAGTGTGAAGAATTTTTCCTTATACATTTGAAAATTCAACCTCGACTTGGTATTTCAACCTACCCGTCGGTTCCATAAATAGCTGGACAAAGTTTCAAAAGGATTTCTTGGACAATTGTTTTGAAGAAACAACTATAGGAGCTTTAATGGATGAAATTTTCACCACCACTATGAGTCTTGTTAGCAACATAATTTTCATAGCTAGAGTTAGAGGTTTGTCCAAATTTTTCAGAGTCATGACATTATCTTGGGAAAATCAAGGCATTCCTAGATGAGTCATAGGTTAGGGTCAATATCATGTTAAAAGGTATTATGGTTCATCATCACCTTTTGTGAGGTTAGAGAAGGAACAATTATGAAACTCCATGTCATTGGTATCATTGCAAACTTCAAAATCATACTCATGGTTCAAGTTTTTTGTGCAAATCCTTTTGTTGTGTTCATTTGTTGCATGTTGTGCAGAGGATTTCATTGTGCATAGGATTTCGTCGTGCAGAGGATGTTGTCGTGTAGAGGATGTTGTCGTGTAGAGGATGTTGTCATGCATAGGATATTGTCACGCAGAGGATGTTGTCGCATAGAGGAAGCTGTCGCGCAAAGGATGTTGTCGCACATAGGATTTTGTCACACATATGATGTTGTCATGCATAGGATATTGTCGCACAGAGGATGTTTTCTCACATAGGATTTCGTTGCGCAGAGGATGTTGTCGTGCAAAGGATGTTGTCATACAGAGGATGTTGTCGCGCATAGGATGTTGTTGTGCAAAGGATGTTATTGCGCAGAGGATGTTGTCACACAAAGGATGTTGTTGCGCATAGGATTTTATCATGCAGAGGATGTTGTCGTGCATAGGATGTTGTCGTGCAGAGGATGTTGTTGCACTGAAGATGATGTCGCGCATAGGATTCTGCTATGCACATGCTACATGGTGCGTTGCGCAAATGACTGGTTTAGTGGTCAACTTCAAGATCACTTTCTAACCAACTAGAGAGGAATTTTGAAAATCCCCGAGAGGGTTTTGTCTAGGACAAACTAAATAATAAAACAATATCTCATATTTGAATTTTTTTTCATATTTTGGGAGATTAGAAGGAATATTTGAGCCCTATTTTTCAGTTTTTATGATTTCATGTTTGAGACATGTTTTTGCGACATGTATTCCGGCCATCTAAAGATGAATTTCAAGAAACTAAGAGAGGTTGTTCTTTATAACGAGCTTACATACAAAAATATTTCTCATATTTTACACAGATGTTACAGTTTGAGAATTACAAGTGGAGTTTTGAAGCCTATTTTTCAGAATTTCACCTCCTGAAATCAGTTAAAACATGTCATTTTTTGTTTGTAATTGTTTCTATTTTGGGAAAGGGGTTGTAGTTTGAAATGGTGAGATGGAAAGGACCTATAGTGCTATATATTGCATGGTACAAGAGCATATAAAGGTTGGAACCTTGGGGGAGAAGACTTGTTTATTTCTTTGAAGTTAATGCAAAAGTTTCCTCTTTCTGAAATTTGAGATTCATCACGATGTTTATCTTCAATATGTGTTTCTTGTATATCATTTACATGATTGTGTTTTTATGCTAGAATTGTCTGAGAGTAAGTCATAGGAATTCATCCATGTTTTATTCTCCTTTCACACTAATGATGCTTGTTATGTGTTAATGGTTACTTTTACATAATTCATCTTCATTTGATGCTCTTTTTAGTAATTAATCTCCGTGTCTTTTCTTCTAAAGATGAATTGGAGATTCATCCATTGATTGATTCCTGTAGTTTAGTAGGATTTATTATCCTTTCCATATCTCATCTCATATCATTTATTTGTTGAGCATAACACCTATTTTTCCTCGAATCTGCAGAAAGAAACCAACCAGTTGTTGACTGTAAAAACATTGAAATTCAGGCCTTGACTCCATTGCCCAACGATACATTTCCCTTGTTTGTCCTACCAACCATTTTAAAACAACAAAAAAACATGTCCTATTTCATAATATGGCCTCTGTTCATTTATTGATGAATCCTTTGAGTTATTGCCAGTCATTAGACATCTGAGAGAGCCCTCTCTGGTTGTATAGGTCAGAATGCAATCTAATGTTGGTTGAAGCGGTTACCTCGGGGTTTTCTTTGATGCAGCCCAAATAAATTTCTGACTTCTAACATTTTGGTGTCGTTGTCGTGGAATGATTGCTATTATTGTCCTCGGGAAGAAAAAAATTGTTTTAGTTATAAGGTCTTAGAGAAGCAGACACTTAGGCACATATTGGTTGTATTTCTTCTCTTTAGCATAAGAATCCAGAGATAAATTTTTCATGCGACTTCATTGTTCAAAGAGCTCGAGGTATGTATATTGTATTGGATTCATAATGGAAAGATTGGATTTCGATCCAGGTAGTTCATCAAACAAAACAACGAGGTTGGTGGTAGACCTTGTTTCTCTTCAAAATTTCAGAAATTGGATTGATATGTCTCCTAAGCATTATTGGTGTGGAGATATCCGTTCTTCATTATTATCTTATTTGGATTCTTTCCATATGTTTAGTCAAGAAGATAAGTTAGAATTCTTACAAAAGTTTATTATGGAACTTGCGATAGAACAAGAAACACAAAGGATATCCCAAGATTCATCTCCTTTTGAAGAATTGTTTTGCCAACAACAAGAATATTATGAATTAAAGACAAATGAAGCACTATTAACTCATTCAGGACAATATAAAAGAGGGTATGAGGTTTCAATGACTCACTGTTACAAGCATTATGATCTCAGGCCCGAGGTTAGTAGTCCAAGGTTCATCCTACCAATAGAAAATGAATCTTCAATCAGTAAACAACAAGGATGATTTTAAGGATGGATATTTGTTTTAAAATGTAGAAACCTTGGCGAATCTTACTAATACTTCATATGTCAACTATAAATGTTTGGCGATATTTTTGTAAAAATATTCAAATTTATAAGGATTTTATATAGTTTTATAAAATTTTGATGATTTTTAAGGTAAAATAATTTTATCCTATAGAATTTGGGCGAATCATTTTTAAAATAACGAATCTCGTTTTTGGAAAAACCATGGAAAATTAGCCCATGACGTAAATTTAGCCCATAAAATCATCCATGGTAAACACTACTCATATCGAAATAAAGATGATGTTAAAAAACCTTTTTATGACATAGACAATGTGAACAGTCAGAAAGAACCATTTAAAGGTGATCTCATTGTTGGTCATAAATAAGTGATGGCTGTTTCTTCTCTCAAAGTTCCTTTTGTAGCTCTGCTAAAATATTCAATCGAAATGAGCTATGTAATGTTTGAACATGAGGACAGTTTCAGATGGTGGAATGACTTGTGATATTTAAGTTTTGACTTTATGACTGGAGGAGTTGAAAGCAAGATGAAGTCAACAAACCATTTGCTTGATTGGCATCATTGGAAATATGAGATTATTTGATTTGGCCTTTGTGATTAGTAAAGAGGGTAGGTAGGAGTATGAATAAGCTTGGTTCTATGGACATTTCTTTCAACAATCTGTAGTTTTTATTTTCATCTTAGTTTCCATATTTCAATTTGGATCACATACAATTTTTGGTTTTTAGTGGATACAGGTAACCGGTCAGAGCAGATTTTTCAATGGTTCAGGAGAAACCTAATGGATAAGGCACCTGGTCTACTATTCTTTTCTACCTCATAGGGACAATAGCATTGCAATTGGAGCCAGCTGTTAGCAACACAATTTTCATAGCTAGAGTTAGAGGTTTGTCCAAATTTTTCAAAGTCATGACATGATCTTGGGAAAATCAAGGCATTCCTAGATGAGTCATAGGTTAGGGTGAATATCATGTCAAAAGGTATTATGGTTCATCATTACCTTTCATGAGGTTAGAGAAGGAACAATCATGACACTCCATGTCATTGGTATCATTGCAAACTTCAAAAGAATAATCATGGTGCAAGTTTGTTGCGCAAAGGCTTTTGTTGCGTTCATTTGTTGCGCATTGCGGAGAGGATTTCATCGCACAGAGGATTTTTTCGAGCAGAGGATGTTGTTGCACATAGGATATTGTCGCGTAGAGGATGGTTCCGTGCATAGGATGTTGTCGCGTAGAGGATGTTGTCGCGCATAAGATGATGTCACGTAGAGGATGTTGTCGTGCAAAGGATATTGTCGCGCAAAGGATGTTGTCGCACATAGGATTTTGTCGCGCAGAGGATGTTGTCGCGCATAGGATGTTGTCACGTAGAGGATATTGTTGCACATAGGATTTCTTCAGGAAGAATATGTTGTCATGTAGAGGATGTTGTCACACATAGGATGTTGTCGCACAAAGGATGTTATTGCGCAGAGGATGTTGTCGCGCAAAGGATGCTGTCGCGCATAGGATTTTATCGCACAGAGGATGTTGTCGTACATAGGATGTTGTCGTGCAGAGGATGTTTTCACACAAAAGATGTTGTCGTGCATAGGATTTTCCTATGCACAAGCTACAGGGCGCACTCTGCAAATGACTGGTTTAGTGGTCAACTTCAAGATCACTTTCTGACCAACTTGAGAGGAATTTTGAAAATCCCTGAGAGGTTTTTGTCTAGGACAAATCAAATAATAAAAAACTCTCATATTTAAAAAAACAAAATCATGTTTTGGGATATTCAAAGGAATCTTTGAGCCCTATTTTTCAGTTTTTATGATTTCCTGTTTGAGACATGTTTTTGTGACATGTATTCCGGCCATCTATAGATGAATTTCAAGAAACCGAGAGAGTTTTTTCTTTATAACGAGCTTACCTACAAAAATAATTCTCATATTTTACACAGATGTTACAATTTTAGAGTTACAAGTGGTGTTTTGAATCCTATTTTTCAGAATTTCGCCTCCTAAAAAGCAGGAAATCAGTTAAAACCTATCATTTTTTGTTTGTAACTGTTTCTATTTTGGGAAAGGGGTTGAAGTTCAAAATTGTGAGCTGGAAAGGACCTACAGTGCTATATATTTCATGGTACAAGAGAAGAGAAAGGTTGGATCCTTGGGGGAGAAGACTTGTTTATTTCTTTGAAGTTAATGCATAAGTTTCCTCTTTCTGAAATTTGAGATTCATCACGGTGTTTATGTTCATTATGTGTTTCTTGTATATCATTTCCATTATTGTTTTTTTCTGCTAGCATTGCTTGAGAGTAAGTGGTAGGAATTTATCCATGTTTGATGCTCCTTTCACACTGATGATGCTTTTTATGTGTTAGTGGTTACTTTTACATAATTCATCTTCATTTGATTCTTTGTTTAGTAATTAATCTTTGTGTCCTTTATTCTAAATATGCACTGGATATTCATCCACCGATTGATGCCTGTAGTGTAGTGGGATTTATTCTCCTTTCCATCTCTCATTTCATATCATTTATTTTCTAAGAATAGCGCCTATTTTTCCTCGAATATGCAGAAAGAAACCAACTAGTTGTTGATTGTAAAAACATTGAAATTCAATCCTTGAATCCATTTCCCAATGGTACCTTTCCCTTGTTTGTCCTACCAACCATTTAAAAAAAAAAACATGTCATATTGCAGAATCAGACCTCTGTGCATTTATTGATGAATCCTTTGAGTTATTACTAGTCATTAAACATTTGAGAGAGCCCTATCTGGTTGTATAGGTAAGAATACAATCTAAAGTTGGTTGAAACAATTACCTCAGGGTTTTCTTTGATACAACCCAAAGAAATTTACGAGTGTTAACAAGTCCAAAAGAAAAGGTCAAATATTTCAGCCAAAGGTTCACCACCATTTTGAACAAATTCCAACCTTAGCATAAACCTACCGAGGAGTTGTAGATTGAAGTATATGCTAATGATTGAAGTATATGCTAATGCTCTCCCAACTTCTATTTCCATGTTTGTAAAAAGTGTTGCCAAACATACTCTAGCTGAACATTTCGAAGAAGCCGAAACGATTGAATCCCAAATGAAAGGATGCAAACAAGTTCAGATCTCACTAATAAAAAAGGAAACCCAACCTCTACCTAAGAGATGAATTTTCTTAACAATACCCCCTGGAAAACAAACAAAACAAGGTCCCGAGAAAGAGGGAGGGGATCTAGAAAACCTACAACGAATGATAAAAAAACTTTCCAACGAGAACATAGATATGAAAAGGAGTGTCGGGGAAGGGAACCAAAGCCAAAATAATTATAAACCATTTTTTAAAAGGAACCCACCATTCAAGGCTATATAACCCCCCCCCAACCAACTTGAACATTGACTTAGGGAATGCATCATTTGACTCCTTCTACATGTACCATCAAGAAAATATTCAGAAAGGGACTGCCCCCAATGCTCTCTAATTGAACATCCTAGTGTCTTGGCAATGGGTGTTACCGATCAACAAAGTCAAGGACCACCTGAAGAGACCGCCATGTTGATATGGTATTTTGATTACCCGATACCTTTCAACGATGTCACTGAGGTACAATGATGCCTGATTGAAATTCTAGTTGTACAGACGCGGAGTAAAAGTCAACATGTCCAAATTAATCCCACCACCACTCAAACATCTCGAGGAAATCAAGTGGTCAATCACCCCAAACCCATATTTTCTTCCCAAAACAATCCCACAAACATACATACACGGGAAACACCTAAGCTAGACTACACTGCAGTAGAATACTTGAAGAAGATGAAAGCTAATGTGTCTATCATGGACATGTGTAGGATTCCTCAACAAAAGGATTTTTTGTTACAAGCATTAAAATTAACATATACCTCCATGACAAACATTAACCAAGGTGACGCCCCATCTCCCATAGACTTAAAAAATAATCCGAATGTGAATGCTTGTTCTTTGGATAAAAAAGGAAGGCCTTTTTTTAGTCCTTTCCTCTTAACGTTTGAGGTTTTTAACAGAAATATACATAATTTCCTGGTCGATGTTGGGGCATCCTCAAATTTCATGCCATTGACAATCTGCAAGAAATTGAACACAACCCCGGTAAAAAGTGATAAACATGTAATACAACTAGATATAACTCAGGTAAAGGTCATTGGGGAACTGAAATATGTCATGATCAAAATTTCTACAGACCCCAAATTTTTTGAAGTAATTGACATAATCGTGGTAGACATCCCAGAGGCCTATGGAATGATACTTAGCTGAGACTAGTCTGAGAAATTAAACAGATACATTAGTATCGACTGTGATCACCTATGGTTTCCATTGAAAGGACATCCAAACATGATCCAGATTGATAGAGAAAGATATCTCAAACCCTCGTCAACAGAGTTCCATGTGTTAGGAAACTACTCCCGTGATTCTGATTTCGATAATGTCAGCCCCCACATGTATGACATACCTTCCACAAAAAAATATGAAATGATATTTCAAATAGACTTACTAGTAGCCTTAGAAGAAAGAATCCTCTATTAGGATTCTTCAAGAGGAGTAGCAGACAAGGAGGTTGAAATTGAAAAAATAGCTAGACATGAAGAAGTTAGAAATTCCCCTCCACAAATTTGATGGTTCTAAATCGCAATAAGGGTGTGGAGTGGGATGCATCCTCATTGACCCAAAGGGGAAACAAAAATTCTTATCCTGAAGATTAGAATTCGAATGTACTAATAACATTGTTGAATATGAAGCTCTAGTCCAGGGACTAAAGAAAGCCATCGACTTAAACATCAAGGAATTGAAGGTTTTTGGAGACTCCAAAATTATCGTTAGGCAAGTAAAGAATACTATCCATTACAATTCACCTCACTTAATAAATTACCAACAAGAGGTACATAGACTAATAGAAAATTTTGAGGCCTTCAACATTTCCGATGTTCCCTGGATGAAAAATACCCTTGTTGATGCACTAGCCGACACAACCTCAATATTATATCCTTTAGAATATTATGAAGCCTATAGGTTGACATTGGAACTACTCTAAAAACCTTCAGCACCTAACAACATTTCTAATTAGAAATTTTTTGAAGGGGATGAACAAGTTGTATATTTCCTGACTAATCAGAAGAATTTTAGGGATTTGGCCATTGATGATGAAGTATTCCAAGAAATTCTCACATAATCAGATCTCCATGAACAAAAGAAGGGAATGAATCTTTCTAATGATGAACCCAAGTTTCACACGATATCTAAAGGAGTGGCCAATCTGGAGAACCTTTTTGACTTACTGGAAAGATTCAGGGGACCAAAAAATGAAAAAATAGGGAGCTCATGCCCTATATACAAAGCTATAAACCTAGGCACCCCTGAGAATCCCAAGAATGTCAACTTGGGAAAGATAGTGTCCAAAGAAGACATGAAATATTATCTTAAACTATTTAAAGAATATCAATATTTATTTGCTTGGTCTTACCGAGAATTGAAAATGTATGATACTTGCATTATCCAGCACATGATGTCGTTCAAATCTGGAATAAAACCCTTCCAACAAAATCTTAGGAAGTACCACCCATCTCTAGAACCTCTAATATATCAAGAGATGAATAAATTATAAGATGCCAAGATTATCTTTCAGGTAAGACACTCTGCATGCGTATCCAATCTGGTGCCTATCAGAAAGAAGTCTGGGGAGATCAATTTGTGTCTGGATTTTAAAAACCTTAACAGAGAATAAAAAAAATATAACTACCCAGTCCCACCCATGGAACAACTCTTACAGAAAATATCTGACTCTGAAATGGTTTCTCTCCTAGACAATTTCTAGTGATATAACCAAGTCCTGGTTTCAGAAGATGATCGATTAAAAGCTACCTTCCGAACCAAGTGGGGAACCTTTTCTTATAAACGCATGCCCTTCGAGATGATTAATGCAGTGGTGACCTTCCATAGGGCCATGGATATATATTTTTGGGGATTAATTAACAAGTGTGTGGTAGTCTATTTAGATGACATAATGGTATACTCAAAAAATAAGAAATACCACATTTAGCATTTGACTCGAATCTTCGAAAGGTGTAGGAAATATGTAATATCTTTGAACCCTAAGAAAACCATATTTTTTGTAGAGGAAGGGAAACTACGAGGTCATAATATATCTCAAGAAGGACCTAGCATCAACCCTGAGAAGATAAAAGTGATAGCTCAACTCCCCTTGCCTCACAATAAAAAATCCATGCAATCTTTCTTTGGGAAAATCATTTTTGTGAGAAAAATTACTTTTGACTTCGCTGAAACT
>SNQJ01S0147109.1:0-23802 GCA_010110895.2 Picea sitchensis | reverse complement strand
ATATGTGTTCTTCTTCCTAATAATGTGTGTTTGCTTTAGGAACATGTATGAATTCCTAAAGAGCATGTGCATTATTTTAATTTCAATTTTTTTAGGAACACATGTGCGTTTCTGAACACATGTTTCTCAAGAATGTGTGCTTGTTAATAAATCATCCATGTTGGCAAGTGTATGTGGTTTTTCCTTGAGTACCAAGGATGTAGGAATAAGAACACGTGCATGTTTCTAGGAATGCACACGTGTTCCTTCACACCCCATTGCTGCTTATTTTCCTATCAACTTCATGCACTCCCCCCATGGATAATAGACTAGAAAAACATCTCAATCTTTCCCTTAATATATAGAGAAGTAGACTACCTTTGTCTCTATTTCTTCATGCCCCTATCAAAGGAAGCATGTCCATTCCTTTATCACTTCCTTTGGTGAGTCTAGTATTGATTCTTGAAATGGCCTTGCTCCCTAGAATTGGATTTGTAGGAATGAAGTAGGGCTTCACAAAGGGATTCTTACTAATATGAATACTTTATTTGGTCCTAGAAATAGAGTATCTCATTTATTTATAAATGACGTCCATTCATTTAGTAAAGGTGTCAGTGAGAAATTCCCTAGAGACAGGAGAGAATCCCACAATTCCCTTAGTATTTTCATTCGAATAAGAGCACTGCTCATTTTGGTAATTGTATCCTATTGGTAAGAAGGTTTAAGAGCCCAAATTTAAGTTGAAAGGAAAGGTAGGGGCACCACTAGGTATTTCCAATACAATTCGATATCCTCTAGGCAGTAATCCTATTCTAGGCGTCAATATTGATCTTGAATAATTGATTTAAAGCATTTCTCTTGGTCATGAATAAGCATGTTACGCAGTGAAGCCAACTAGAGTGTAAGCAACACCATTAGAAAAAGTAGGATAAACACCTATTTGGGAAACCTGACACAGTTCCATCTTAGCTTCTTTATACGAGGCCATGACACTTAAATAATTATGTTTCCCTAATTTCCTTATTTATTTAATGTTCTCTAATATAGAATTTAATGGGATTCCACTTTTCTTCGATATTCATGTGGCCGTCCTCTTTCATTGCAACTCAAGTGCTAGTTTGACTTAAACAAGATCCAATACTACAAGTGCTTTAAGGAGATTATGCACACGTCCATATTGAACTAAGTATAGATCTAGGAACACAAACCACTACTAGAACATCATTTCTTGGAAGTATAGGTAATTACATAACAAGGATATTGAAGCATAAATACCAACTATCATCTGACCATTAATCATGTTGATTTATTATGCTGTTTATTTCTAAACACAACATGTACCACTATGAAAAGATGTCAAGATTCCTTTGTAATAGGATTATGATCACCACACCCCTGATGTAGTGCTTGAAGCCAACATCACACATGCAAGTCAATAACATAATATTTCTCAAGTTGAATTGTAGACAAAGTAAAAAGTAGAAAAAGATACATCATTATGGTGCAAATTAATACACCATCTCCATTACTATATGTACTCATAGGAACATAACAAGGGTAAAAACTTAGAGTTGGTCACACAAAATAATCAAAATAATCACAAGGATTACTAATAATCAATATGGTTAATCAAAATATTATTGTTGCAAAGCCTAGCTTGTCAAATGTTGAATCATCGAGAGTAGATGAATAAGATTGGAGTTTCACTGTGAGAAGATTATTTGCCCAACAATTTTAGTTGGAGGGCCTAGTCGAATGCATGGAGAGTCAAACCCACAAATGGAACTTGGGGTGGGGGGGGGTGACCTTGAGAAAATTTCTAGTTTATCCTCGACATTTTTATAACACGAAGGACCAAAGTGGGATCAAACAGTCAGCAAACCAGAAAGAGAAGAGTGAGGCCAAAAAACAAGTGGACCAAATAAATGGTGGAAAAAATGCATGGAGGAGGGTAAAATTGCTAAATTTAGAGGAGGGAAACAAATGGCATCTAAGCTGACTCAAATGATAAAATGGATGAATGAATGGAGGGCCAATTATCATCAATGTTGAATGGTGGATTCATCATTATCTTAATGAATAACCATTCACTAATCATCATGTTCATACAAGACACATGTTATGAGAGCACGATCATGCATCATGTTAGAGGGCCCAACTTTCTATCTCTTGTCACTAGAATATGGTAGATGGAGGAGCCTCGCAGTTAGTGATCAAAGTTAAACCCTTCTTATCCCTTCCATGGGCTTCAAAGATGTCCTAGAAGGGTAATTCAAGAAAGACCGTTAAAAAATGTAATTTTTAAAATCACTTGTCATTTATGAAGGACAAAAAATATAATAAAATGTCAAAAGAATGGTCAAATTTTCAATAACCCATCAACTTCCTCGCCTCCAATGCTTGGTTGGACAATGAGCATTGGTTCATCACACAATACTTTCCTTTGGCATCTAAAGACCAAAATCGTGTCTATTCTAATTCGCTCTCATCTATTCCCTAATATAGTATATTCTTCCATGATGTACCATTCCACAACATTGAGTCCATCAAATACCTCACACTTAAATAAATATCCTACCATTGTATTGGTGTATGTACTATTTTATGTTTCACTTAACAAAATCTTCACTAAGAATTGAATGTAAATCGTTGAAGAATCTGACAATCTTGTACAACTTTGGTCAAGCTCATCATAAAGATAATGCAACGTTTTTCTTTGTTTTACATAAAACTATTTAATGATTATGTTTGAGGTTACAAAATCTATTAAGCTTGGTGGAATTTTCTAACTTGTATGTTTTTTATTAAGTTTAAATATGTACTTGCATAAAATGAACCCTGTGATCATTACAAAACCTCAATGAGATTAAAACAATGAGAATTTTGATTTTGTTCATTTAATTTGTAACATTATCAAATCCTCACTCTCTTGTTCTCCAAAATGATCATTCCCCTTTTTATCTATCATACTTTTGATACTTTGTAAATATTTTAAAAATGCCCCATAGTTCTATTTCCTAAACCAAAACTAGATCCAATCCACAAAATTTCAACTTATCTATTTGTTAAATTTTAACATTTTAAACAATTGCAATGTCAATATTTTATTGAGAATATTTTTTGATATTTGTCCTTTGTTTACTCTTGTCAATTAAAATAAGACTTATTTTTCAACTTTTCGTTATTAAAACATTGAAAAGAATATGTATCATTCAACTCGACTTTGTTTACTCTTGTCAATTAAAATAAGACTTATTTTTCAACTTTTCATTATTAAAACATTGAAAAGAATATATATCATTCAACTTGAAATTTGAAATTAAGGGTAACATTCAATTTGATCACTATTGATAGGCACATTGACTAAGTGTAACCTTCAATTTGATCACTATTACAGGCACATTGACTGGCACAGAGATACACACAGAGGGTTTGAATTTTGCTTAGATTTTACTACGACGTAATGCAGGGCACCTGTGTCATTTACGATTATGGTAAGTCTGTTCACAAATCAAGACAATGCAAAAAAAGGGGCCCCAATGGTAGACTCATGACTCCTCATATTTTACCATTTCCTTTTCTTCATCGTTATCTCACGCTGTTGTATTTCAAATCCCAAAAAAATGGGTGGTTTCTTCCTTATCAATTGTTGGGTTTTTAGGAAACAAATAAGATAAGAACAGGTTAAACAACATGGAAGACAAGAGGCTACCTAAATTTTCTTCAAAATCAAGTCATAACCACCATCGACTCAAGCGAGGATGGCATAAAAATGACCGGTCTTGGCTAAACTATTTGGGAATCATGGGAAAAACCATTTTGCTGAATAAAGATACTATTAAAAACAATGTCAAATCAAAATTTAAGGAGAAAAGGTGGTGTGATAAAGAGTTAGAGGAAAAAATAAAATTAAAGTATTATAAAGATGTAATCAACCCTAATCTAGAAGATCAAAATTATCTATCTGTTTTGCCAAGTGTAAAAAAAACATAAGCATTGCTAAGATAAGAACAAATTGTCACGAGCTCCATAGTGAAACTGAGCATTGGTCAATTCCTAAAACGCCATGGGATGAAAGAGTGTGTCACCTTTGTGACACTAAGAATGTTGAAGATGAAAAGCACTTTCCCTTAAATTGTCCAGCCTATACCCATATTAGATCTCATTTTCAAAATATTTATCACACTACCAACCTTCCTAACCTCTTAACTCAACAAAAGTATGGTGATCTTAGAAAGGCTCTCAAAATGCTTTTCGAGCATAGAAACAAAATTATAAAGAATCACAAGTAATCACTTACCCTCTTAAGGTCTGATAGACCAATTAGGTCTCAGTGGACGTTAATCATCATCATCATCATATTGATATATTGTATTAGTTTTAAAAATAGAGGTGGAGATATAGAACAAGTGTTCAAAATAATTAGAATCCATTTGTTCAAAACAATTAGAATCCATTTCCAAAATTTTAAAGGGATGGTGTTTAAGAATGATAATGATATACATACTTAGAGAGAAAAGTGATTCACTAAAAACATGCATGATTTGTTAAAAATATGTATGATTGATGGCTTAATCAAAGATTTTAAAATGAATATTCATTTAAAGATTAGTGAATGACACTTTGTTTGCAAGTTGTGAGCATATTTATGGCCATTGATGTGAGAGGGAGGGATGTTTTGCAGATTCATACCCAATGTTTTGACATATGGTGTTTATATAAACCTAAATGAGACTTTTTTTAATATAATTGAGAAATATTTATTTTATAATTTTTATTAAAATAAGTTTTTAAATATTTATAGGTTTATATTGATATATTGTATTAGTTTTAAAAAGAGAGGTGGGGATATAGAACAAGTGTTCAAAACAATTAGAATCCATTTCCAAAATTTTAAGGGGATGGTGGTTAAGGATGATAATAATATATATGTTTAGAGAGAAAAATAATTCACTAAAAACATGCATGATTTATTAAAAATATGCATGATTGATGGGTTAATCAAATATTTTAGAGTGATGGGTCATTTGAAGATCAATGAAAATATGCATGATTGATGGGTTAATCAAAGATTTTAGAGTGACGGGACATTTGAAGATTAGTGAAAATATGCATGATTGATGGGTTAATCAAAGATTTTAGAGTGACAGGTCATTTGAAGATTAGTGCCCATCAATCATAGATTTTAGAGTGATGGGTCAATTGAAGATTAGTGAATGACACTTACTCTACAAATTGTGAGCATATTTATGGCCATTAGTGTGAGAGGGAGTGATGTTGTGAGAGTGCAAGGTGGCCTCATGGTGTCCAAGAAAGGATGAGACCAAGTAAAGGGAGTGTGAGAGTATAAACCATCATGTAGTGTAGGTTTAAGAATTAATCATGAGTAACATGGATTTAGTGTTTTTTTTTTAATTTTTTAATTTTTTTTTTAAATACCATATTCATTTCCTAGGCCAATGAACAACATGTCTCCAAAGTTTTTTAAGGATGTCATGAACCTATCCTAAACATCTATAACATCCCGCTCTGGCGCGCTGAGAAAACTTATTTTTGAGGACACTTGCTCGCAAGTGGTCCGGACTATATTGATATTAAAACATTTGTCCTTGATTATGATGCGTTATGTTAGATGACATGATGTCTTACTGCTTTGACATAAATAGGTGCTATTGACTCAGTTTTACTGAGTGTGCAGGGTTTCTGAGCTTGAGGATGCAGAGGCATCGACGTAACCCCTTGGACTTCGGATTGAGTCAGGGAGTGTGCTATTTGGGTTGATTTATTTACTGTGATATTACATTGATTTGATGATATGATGTGGACATGTTCTGACACGTTTGTTGATAGTGTAGGCTGTAGTAAGCAGGCAGAGACTCACATATGGGTAAAGGGGCCACACGATTTCCGGAGAGGTTGAGGGAGATGTGTGACCTTGACCTATATGACCTACTAGCACCCACAGCCGTGGCTGGCCCATGGAGTTAACGGTACCACAGGTGAGGATCACGATCTTAAGTGATGGAAAAGCTAGACAATAGCTCACAATGATTCTAAGGGCATGCAATAACGCAGGGTCCTTATTACTTAGAGACCCTTAGTCTCCACAAGATTCACTGTGGAGTGTTGACTCCAGGGAGGTTATAGATATCTATAATCCCAGTCAAGTTGGTGAGTGGCACCCTTAGACATGTGGTGCATCCCACAGAGAGAACACGTCATGAAAACAGAGTTGGCGGAGTGGGACCCATGGAGCAGTGGTGCATCTGAAGAGCCACTTGTCCAGCGTAAAAGGAATTTACCTGAATGTGAGTGACACCCATGGAGCACATGGTGCATCCAGAAAGGCACGTTGCACAAGAAAAAAAAAGGAGCAGTAGTGGCACCCCTTGGGAGCCACGTGGGGTACAAATCACAGAGGAGACTGTCACTTGCGTGTGTGTTAGAAGGAACAAACCTAGATGGCCCTAAGACATTTGCTGTAAGAAATTCTTAAAAGCGACTTCCCTAAATTATTGTCGCCCAGTTCAGAATCTCAACCTAAGTCTAAAACTTCTCTAGAGGTAAAATTTAATTGTATAGAAAAGACCACAAAATAAAATAATTTTTTTTAATAAGCCATAAGTAATAGTTTTAGTATTCATAAAATTCTTGGGTAAAATGAAGAGAGGAATAATTTAAGGTAAATCCATGGTTTTAAAATTGAAAGAAGAAATAGAACCATTTAACTTGTGGAATGTAAAGAGATTTTTAAATTAATAAAGGGAAAAATTAATAAGCATGGCTGCATTTGAAACTCTAATAGAAAGGGGAAGAGGAATAATAGGGATTAGAGAACTAGAAGTAATGGAGAGCATGAAAATAGGGAGGTTGAGACTTATGAGTAAAGCGGGGAGGTGTAGCATGAAGTGGGAATCACATGATTAAAATTTCTAATTTGAATAATTTAGTATATTTTTAGGAAAGTAATTTAAAATATGTAGGGGATCTAAGACACCTAGGAGTAAGTTTGAGAGACAATTTAGGTGGGTTAGGGAATTAGGCAAATTAATATAAATTTAAAGAAATAATTAATGGAGAAGAAAGAGAGGAGGATGGGGACACTTGTCGTGGAGAATAATTAGGTTATTTTATTAAAGAGCTTAAATTAAGTGTGATTTAGGGAAAGTTGGAGGGTCTCAAAAACTCTATAAAGGAAAAGGAAGATGAGGGAAGGGGATCAACTGTTAGCGTAACATCATGCTACCGGAATTGTTACTTGAATGATTTCTTGTGAGGAGTTAGGAATTTCCCAGCTTGGGCCGAGGGGAGTAGCCTAAATGCGAGACAAGCTAGGAAGCTAGATGTACCATCTGGATAATGTGTGGCCACTTTGCATTTCTCCGAGAGGGGATAAGGGAGCCAGGAAGTACTAGAGATTAGGTACAGGAGAGTCTTAGAATTGAGGAATCTCTATAGTTGACAAAAGCGGGGAACAGCAGAATCTTGAGGAGCCAGTCAGTGATATAAGGGAAAAAGATGCAACTCATTACTTGGTAGAGTAGGATGCCCAGTTAATTATTTTAAAATTTAATTTATTGTTGTATAAATGTGGAGTCAGTAGAAATCCACAAATATAGTTATAATTCTTGGTAGTATATACATGGTTGCGTTGTTATGTATATAGTTAATGGATCGAATCCTTACAAGTAATTACATGAAATGTGTAGTAATGGCTAGAATTATGCAGTAAAAATCTGACCCTTTTTTGCCTCTATCCTTACAAAGAAATGGGACTTCCCTGAATTGGATGTAATGGTGAATCCGTCACATATATGGAATTCATACTGGAATAAATAAATAATTATTACTCCTATTGTTATCTAGATAAGAAAAAGTAGAATTTTGAATTTATCCTGTGATGGGGGTAAGGTGATTGTGGAATTTGTGAATAGTACATGGTAGCATTCTGGTACATTGTGGTTTTAAAAGGCTTTGCAGAATCTAATTCTGCAGCATGTGAATATACGTTTCTTGGCAAAGTATCATTTTAAAATTGATTGAATTCTGTGATCTTGCACCCCTCTTTAAGTGCTTGCCAGTTAAAAAAGAAATTAGAATTTGGAGATTAGCCGGGTTCCACATCTGGGAGGCTGATGTCTTATTTTTCATATAATTATCCCTCAGTTTGGATTCTCAGATTAGGCCCAATGCATCACATTTTATACCTTGGGAAGCTGAAGTTTTCATGAGTCTTTCTTTTGTTTAAATTAGGAATTTGACATAAATTCCATTTTATTTATTTAAGGTGTCTAGGAATTTTCCCTTGTCTATTTCTACTGACCAACTATATGAATTGGTGAGTGGATTGATCCGAGGACCCATTTAGGCCTGAGAATGAGAGCTGGAGATATAATAAAGAAATGCAGAGATGTGCAGGATATCCAATGATATATAAGAAATGTATCATAGATGCAATAGCAAAAGCAGTCTCTGATAATACAGTTACTGACCCAAATCAAATAAATGTCTGAGAGGCCCTTAAAAAATCTGAGAGTGAAAGACTTCATTTAGAATGGTGTGAGAAAACATCTCACGAGGAGAAGAGATGTATTTGCCTACTTGCATTCTAAAGAAGATGATTACAATGAGTCTTGGAAGGCCCAGCACACAATGAAAGTAGGTCTACAAAATTCCTAGACATCAAAAAACCTTACACTAGGAGATGAAGCGCCACAAAAGTCATGTGGGCCCGGATTGGGTAAGTGAGTGCATAAACTTCCAGGAATTTTGTCAACTTTCTAATGATCGATCATTTTTAAGTGTGATAGCTCGTTGGAAAGGTATTATCAAGGAGATTCATTTTAGAGGATCAATTATGCATTCAAATATCATTGAGAATATATATCTCAAAAAAAAAAAAAAACCTTCATTTGGACCTCAAAATAGACCCGGAAGTTAAAAACTGCTAAAATAGTAGGTACCAAAATGGCTGAGGAAAACTATTTTGAGCCATTTTAGGAAAAGATTAGGTGGCCATAGGTATCCACCTAGATCAATCCTCCCTCCTTAGGAAGCAATGGTCTCCATTCGTTGAGTTCCCAGGGGATAGAGAAAAGCATTTGTTGAATCAGCATCTGGGTAGGGTGCTTGTCTTCTACTTTGGAGAGATTCTTGCATGGATTTTGTGAAATCCCATCACTTGAACTGCTGTGTGGAAAGTTTGGACCTTTTAACCGATCAGCTATTTTAGATGATTGTGTCTGAGGAAGATCTTGTTCTTTACTTATGTCAACATACATTGGATGGGAGTGCTTGAAGTAGAAAGGCTGTAGTGTTTGTGGTATCCTTTTGTTCACCCTTTTTAGAATGGGTGTGGAGAAGATGAATTTTGTAGTATGAGATACTACCTTGCAGCCTTGTTTAGGTGGGGGCAGTAGTTGGAACTACTCTGGTATCCTATAGATATGAACCACCAGGATGGCCATTTCTGAGGGTGGGAGACTCATGAATAGCATGGTGTTTCCACATATGGGCAGCCTAAGAAGGGAGCATCTGAGGACATCAATTAGAGGCAACATATCCATAATACACCTCATCCTTGAAGTGTGTTGGATGTCATTATGACAATTGGCTTGCTACATTACATTTCTGAGGAATCTCTTCTTAAGCGATCATCTTTACAGTATTTTGAATGGTCTGAATGGGGTTAAACTCCTTATCTTTGATGGAGGATATTGCAGATGTTCCAATAATATAGCGAAATGTATCAAAGAGATGCAACCATAAACAGGATATCTGTTAATACGCTGGTTTCCTGTAATCAAAGAGATGATGGTGATTTATCTAGAGATGCTGATGGCACTACTCGCATTCATGAAGAAGATGATGATTACAATGAGGCTCGAAGGCCTTTTGCAATAGATGGGAATGCCAGAAGTCCTAGACATCCAAAGAGCCTAACCCTGGGATATAAGAGCGAAAGTCATATAGATTTGTTGGAAGTAAGTAGAGTGCATCAACTTCGGGTGTAACTTTTGCATCTGATCTCCATTTTAGTGATGTGATGGCTCGTTGGAAGGTATTATCAAGGAAGTTCATTTTGGGGGATAAATCCTTGACTTTGACTATCATTTAGGAACCCAGTCTTGAAAACCTTCCATTTGGACATCAAAAGTAAGCCCAGGAAGTTGAAACACCGCTAAAATAGTAAGTTACCAAAATTGCTAGAAAATTGTTTTGAGGTAGTCGAAAAAGGTGGGTGGTTACCGATATCCACGGATCGTTAGTTAGTGATGTGAACTTAGGGACCTATCTGAATTATGTATATGCATTTATTTAATTTTGGAACCATTTCGATTTGGGACTCACGACGTAAACGATAAGTAGAGGATTGATTCTTTGAATAGTGTATTTATTTTATTGCTGGGAATTTAATGCAGGAGGCCACGAGAGGTTCTAGTTCTGCAACATGGCGTGGGGGTGGTATCGTTGGTACGTGGCCCAACGTTTCGTTCACTTCGTCCCTCATTCTTGAAATTTTCTATTGCTGGGAGTAGCGTGATAGAGAGTAAATTTAGTTTACGGTCAGTTACCACCAGTTTGTAGCATGTTTGTATTTTTGCGATTAATGCATGTTGGGTAGGAACCTATTTTTATTCTATAGTTAAGTAGTTAATGCTTCCTTTGGGTTACCACTGCAAACGTAGTTTCCTTGTGATCCTCTTAACGATTCAATGCGTTAACACTGGTAGAGGACCCACGCAGCCTTCTACGCAACCGCCTTCTGCCACTCGAACGTTTTGAATGATTAAATCCTGTTAGGTAGATAGATGCAGAGACCCCGTGATTTCTGGCCTATGCGCATCAGTTGCCCATTCGGTCTGGTGCGCCCCCCCACTTCCGCTAGTTTTATTTTAGTGATAACAGAATTAGTGTCAGAACTTGTAATTGCAGCTTTAAGGAATCTCGTTTGAGTAACACATAAAGAAATGGTCTTAATTAAACGTTTATGACTTATGAACTGTGGTATTCTTTCGATTCTTTAAGTAGGTGAAAGCCACTGTAATGTAATTCATATGTTTATTCCATTGGCTAACTATTTTAATATAAAAAAATGGAAATGTAAGGTTAAGTTCTGAATGCAGAACAATTTGTTAGTTATGACACAATTTAGTTTAATACAAAATGAAATGTTGATTTGTTTTAAGGAAAAGTCATAGCAACATAAAGAAAATGTAATGTTAAGTGTTAATGGCAAGAATGCTAAGTGCATTGTTTAATGGCTGATTTCCATGAAGCCATAGCCACATGTGGGCAATTCATGATGGAGTGAAGAATTATCTTTGGAGTAGGGTATTTCAAATTCATAACATTGGTTTTAGACAGAATTGAAACCAAGTTAAAGGATGATGAAATTTACTTGTTTGGCTAAGTTTTATATTGTTACTTAAGCGGGAATGAATTGTTTTCTTTCTATAAAATATGGCCCATATACCATTCTATTAAAATGCCAATGGAATGAAATGTAATATAATGAGATGTTAATGTGTTGTAATATAAGTAATGAAATGATACTACGTTATAGCATTTATTTGTTGTACATACAGTAGGCAATTGATGATATTAGTTACTAGGATTTATTTAGCATGAGCAGTAATGTAATGAGATGTAAGTAAGCTGATGTAATAAATGGAAGGTAAATATGGTGTAATATTTTAATGTAAAATGTTATTATTTAGTTCGAGGAGTAATAATGAGTAAAGGGATGCTGATTATATGCTATATTATGAAATGCTATCATTATTATTGTTTTATGTTAATGATTAGGGAATGAAACGTTTAATGCTAAATCTAATGTTATGAAATTGTTTATGTGGATGTTGTAGTCGTTTCATGGCAGAGTTACTAAAATGATTATAGATAGCACATGATTATAATGTGATGGTCATTTTTATAGTTATTGTAAACTAAAATGAAAAAAAGTGGTTGTTATTTTATGGTAGTGTTGATGAAATTAAATATCATTGATAGTGGATAAAATATAATGTCTTGATCTAAGTCCAATAGTTATTATGATTTAAGGAATGGGATTTTTGCAAATCATTGAAAATGTCTTACTAATGAAAATCACATTTACTTGGATTGGCTATTTTTGGATTCGCAATTAATTGATTTCACAATTAATTGACTTGCACTTCCATAGAAGACATCGTTGCACTTTGAAGTGTGTGTGTAGACCTTAATGGTACTACGTTACTTGGTAGCATGTTCATATGGTAGGGATAAGACACACCTCCATTTCCTCAAAAGCAGTGTGACCACAGGACCTTAAATGGATTCCATCGGTGTTCAGGCAGCGTTGCTTATGTGTCTTGGAGTCCTAACCATTTAGAGTTAGGATGGATGGGGTGATCTTTAATTCCGAATTAGGTTAGTTATTTATATGAGATGTTGATGTAAATCTTAGATCTTATGTTGATATATCAGGTTGCATGCATCGCATTCATACGTCATGTGGAAGCATAAAGTAGTATCTTATATGCACACAAAAAAAAAAAAAAAAAAAAAAAAAATTAGCACTAGTTTAAGAGGTTCAGCATATGAGTGAGAGAATGTTACACATATAGGTATCAGAATGGGATTCGACCATGACAAATTCAATCTGACTTCGTAGTTGGGATTTGGAATTATCATGGCGTCAGAGATGAACATATGCGTGTTGGGTAATCATAGTTCTAGAGATCTGCATGAGGAGGAGATAGCCCAGGGTGCACTAGGGGAGGCACAGTCTCGGTAAGCATCAAGGTCCTAGCTTGAGGCCAGAGTTCTGAGCAGGAGAGAATATGATAAGTTAGTGGTGGTAGGTGTGGATCTTTAGGAGTCATGTTCGAGGCCTTGATCCCTGCCCGCCAAACAGAGATGAGGCCAGTGATGGGCCTGTGAGGTTCCTGCCTTTTCCAACTTGAATTACTGAAGTAGCATTCACCGTGAACTTCGAGAAAGGTTAAATTCCAGGTTCTTTGGGTGCCAGGATAAGCTGATCCAAGGGCATGGGTGGAGAATCTGGCCGATGTGCTTAGCACTTGATTCTCTCTCCAACATGAAGTGCATAAGTCTTTCAAGCTGAGGAAGCTCTTCTATATGGTGGAGAACCTCCTACACTTGGTGAACATGGAGCGATTAGAAGATGTCATGTCAGGAAGTATTGGGGGCTGGTTAGAGAGAGAATTATCTTCGGAGGAATTCAGTAGTCTCGGCCTCAATGGAACAACTCATCCTAAAGGAGAAGTGCGTCCTACATTTTTGCATTCGAGGCAACGTTTATGGAACTACTACAGTGTCTCCTTTAACTGGAGAAGCTGGGTGTGGAGACAGGTAGGCTTGCCTCAGCGAAAACTCTCATTACAAAGTTGAGGATCTTGATGCCTCAAACCTTGCCCGTGGCAACAGGAAGGCCCTCCGTAGTAGAAGGAGGAGCTTATGATTCAAATTAGGACGGAGTCCTCAAGTAGAGACCCAGTGAGGCAGGTCATAATGCAGGAACCTCTGGCCTGGAGGCACCAGTGGACATCATGGGATATTGTATTGGCTGGGATCCACTTTCCCTTTTCTACCTCAGTGACATTGCCACACTCAACAGACACCTTAAGGGCACTGTCAGTGATGGCATTAAGCATGGCAACAATTTAGGCTGTTGCAAAGCCGAGCAGGACCGAGGTTCAGGCTAGTGGGCTACCCTCTTCTACTTCCAGGGTTACAGGACTCTTGGGGTGACAGGTACAGTGGACGTGTAGAACCCACACTACAGTATGGCCCCATCCTGTGTGAGAGACCCAGTGGTCAGATGGACCGACACAGTGGGGAGATATAGAAGAGGCTACATCAGTTCCATCGTGATGGTATAGCTAAGTATTACAGTCCAACTGCCAGGCAGTGTGGGGTGGCCAGTCCACCATTTGTGCCCACTCAGGAGTTTCATTTTATAGTGTGCAAAAGGATTAGTGATGAGCCAGGAGTAAGTTTACAGCCCATTAGAAATAGCTTGTATTAGCTGAAGTTGGAAGGATTACAGGATGTGCCCTGTCAGGAGAGTTTATCATGAGGTGCTTGTATATCCTGATCTTGGATCACCCATGACATAGTGATTGGTATAGTTGGATTTGGGTCCCTTGAGGCCAATGTCATGGCTGTAGGCCAGAAATGGATTGAGCTTGGTTGATGACTAAGGACAAAGACGTGTGATTGTAGAGGGCGGAACTAGGAGTTTCCCACAGGAGTTCGTCTCTTCACTTCCTGATTCTGGAAGAGTATTCTCTAGGGGTGAAAGATTTGCTTATGTGATCCTTGGCTAAAACTAAAGGGAGTAGGAGGGTCTAGGACACGCTAGGTGGTGAGGAGAGTTTCTTGGGGCCGATGTTTCCAGGAGGAGTTACAGGATCTTTGGGAAGGGGTGGAGTTCACCATAGACACAGAAATAGGGGATGGCGCAGATGTAAGAGCCTTGCTCCCGGATGTAGAGCCGGGGAGTTGCAGAGTTAAGTACAGGCTGAAGGTTTTGGACCTGGGACTGATACGCCGTAGTGTGTCACTGTAGGGTGCACCTATTATTTTCATTGGAAGAAGGATGGATCATGGAGACTGATTGGCTAAATCAATTGGGCAAGAGCCCTACGATCAAGAATCAGTATCCTTACCAAGAATTGATATTTTATTCCCCGATCAAATTAAGGGTGCGACGGTGTTCTCAAGATCGATTTGCGGTCAGGGGATCCTGATTCGCGGATCAAGGAGGATAGCGTCCTAATCACATGCCCCAAAGATGAGACTTGGACATTCTGAGTTTCATGGCTTTCCATTTGGGTATCGCTGAGGTATTTATTAGTTTGATGAACAGGGTGTTCCTTGAATACTTGGACCGCGTTAAATCCAAGTATTCATTGTGATATTTTGATCTACTCTTGTCACAATGGAAGGCATGAGGAGCACTTGCGCTTGGTACTCTGATTCTCTGAAAGAAACAAGTTATATGGGAAAATGTCCAAATGCTCTTTTTACCAATCAGGGATTCATTACTTAGGGCATATCATCTCAAATGAAGAGGTATCTCAGTGGATCCATTGAGGTGAAGAGCTATTATGGAATGCTTTGCAAACAAAATATCCATATGAAGTGCGTAGCTTTTTGGTTTAGCAGGATACTATCGCCAGTTTGTCGAGGGATTTTCGAAGATAACAAATCCAATCAAGATTCTGGAAGAAAAACAAGAAGTTTCTGAGCAGATAGAAATGCATTAGAGCATTTTGGAAGCAAAGAGTTATTGACAATAGCTTGTCCGATACTAAAGTCCACGACATAGTGGCGGACTTCTTGGTATCATGGACACATCAAGAGGAGGTTTAAGTAGTCACACAGTGCAAGGTGAGACAGAGTGATTTCTTACATTTTGACTGAGAAGGCATGAGGAGAACCTCTGACCTTACGATTTGGAGTTATTAGCCATCATTTATGCCTTGAGGTTTGGAGCCTACCTTATTGGATGAAATTTGAACTAAAGGCCCGATCATTGTGGACTGTACATTTTCACATAAATGACCCTAAAGCGCTACAACAATGGCGTTGGTGGAATTGCTTAGCAATCTGACTTGAGATTACTTACGTAAAGGGAACAATGGGCAAGGTGGGAGGTCACTTTGAGTCGGAGGCCATATTTTTGTAGTGTTACTCTTCCAGGATGAATCACGATGAGAATATTCTCGCCCTACGGTATTGATGATGGATTTGGTACAAGAGGTTAGGGTTTATGGACAAAAACCATGATAGTACCGATCTGAGGGTTTTCATTTTGATAGCGATGAGTTGTAGAGGTTTTAAAAATTAGTTCATGCAAAATAGCCAGAGTTGAGGATGTGATCTGGCAGGAGTTCATAGAGAGTTACATGAAAGCTCACAGAAGTCCAAAGATGAGGAAGATCTGGCCCTTATTGTCTGGAGGAATGAAAGTAGGCATAGTTAACTATGTGGCCATATGTCTAGAATTTTAGTAGGTAAAGGCTGAACATACACATTTTGTAGGATTACTACAACCACATGAGTTTTTTTTTGGAATCAAAATGGGAAGTTATTTAGATGGATTTTATTGTTGGGTTTCTTTGTGGCAAGGAGACACGACTTCGATTACCGTAGTAGTAGACACTCGTGAGTTCTCAATTTATTCTATGCATTCCTAGCGTGTCGGGCAAGCCCGGCATAGCTAGAGTTTTCATGATTGAGATTGCTTGAGGTACATGGCATGCCTAAGAGGGATTATATCATTCGGGGATAGAGTGTTCTTGGATGATTTTGGGCCGAGTTCCAAAATTTGCTTGGAACCCAACTTAACTTTAATCTTGTATCCCAGGAGGCCCGTGAATGAATGGAGATAGACTAGCAAACCTTGGAAGACATGTATTGCATGCATGTGATGTACCAACAAAAGTGTTAGGAAGAATTCTTACCACTAGTAGGGTTAAACACGAAAATAGTTACGGGCTTTGTGGGTGCAGGTTTCTTTCACGGGAGGCCAGAGTGTCCGGATGCCTATATGAGTTAGGACCCGGCGGATAGGGTCTTGGTGGGACCAGATGTGATCCAAGAATTGGAAGAGCAAATACAAACCATGAGACAAAGGA
Source organism: Picea sitchensis (assembly GCA_010110895.2). NCBI lineage: Eukaryota > Viridiplantae > Streptophyta > Pinopsida > Pinales > Pinaceae > Picea > Picea sitchensis. The sequence goes on along the minus strand of SNQJ01S0147109.1, from coordinate 7,174 downwards.
TTAAGCCTTGAATGGAAACATAAGGGGAGTTATCTTAGATGCATGCCCGGAAGTCGGCCAAGTAGTTATAGAGGTGGTCAGTGATCCCGAATATTACCTAGGTTAACACATAGAGTTCAATAAAAGAGTTTAGGAAAGAGGAATCACGACTCTCTCCCTGGATAGTTTCATGGACCCTTTCAAGATTTGTGGAAAGAGACTCATTAGCCCTGTCAGCTAGCCTTACTGATTCTCCACTTTGCAAAAGAGGTGTATGCATGAGGTTTTTCATGTATACATTTTGAGACATTATATTAGTAATACTACATGAATGAAATGAAGTTCCTTGCAGTGTCGAATGAGGGTGCTCCATGAAACTGAAATCCCAGCATCTCTCTATCATCCCAGCGTTCCCGATACACAGCGTTAGAGCTGATGGAAGTCAGGTGCAAAGTCCAGTCAGAACAATGCATAAAATCCCTGTGACACAGGAGGAGGCATATATATGCAGGTGGTTTCCACATTTTTATTTGATAGAATGAACTTATCTACATGATACATTTAATGACAGCTGCCATAAACTTTGAGGGCTGCGTTGGGAGTGTAACATCCTAACTCATGTGAAAACTTATTTTACGGACACTCCTACATAAAATTAGTCCGGACTATAATGACCTTTAAACATTTGTCCTTGGTGCAATCGTTATAATGAGTGTATGATGTATTACTACTTTGTGCGACAAATTACTGTATTTCTGATTTTACTAAGTGTCACGAGGTTCACAGGCTTGGGGATCACGAGGCATAATAGGAATATGGACTCCAGTTAAAATTAGAATTAATACTATTTAGGTTGATTTATTCTGTGATATAACATTGATTTATTAGTATGATGGACATATTTCTAACATTTTGTGTGATAATCTGGTATGATATCTTACAGACCATATATAGGTAAAAAGGGAGCCACACCCAGTTTCGGAGAGAGAGTTGAGAAGCGTGGACAACAACCACCGCACGACCCTACTACTTACACTCCATGGTAACTTTCGAAACATGGGTTAACGATTACCTAGTTGAGAGGATCCACAATGTCGTGAAGGAAGAATGAGACAATCACTCACAAATATTATAAAGGGTGCACAATAAGGAAGAATCCTTATTACTTACAAGTCATTAGTCTCTCACAAGGTAGACCAAATTGAGTGTTACCTCCAAGGGTTGCACAAACTTCCAAAACATGTCAAAGGTGAGTAACACCCTTGGATCACGTAGTGCACCCTGAAGGGCACGTCGTGAAAAAGAAACACAAGTGGCCGAGTGGCACCCTTGGAGCACATGGTGCATCCTAAAGAGACACGTCAACATAAAAGAAAAAAGAAACCTAAGGAGAAATGAGAGTGGCACCGTTAGACAGGCATCCAGAGGCTTGCGTTAAAAAGAAGCGAGCGAAGCACCTTGGGTGCGTGGGCGATCACAGGAAGAACCTTGTCAGTATTGATGTGATGAACAAACCTATATATCCCTAAGACATTAACGCCTTAATAAATTCTCAAAACGACTCTCCTAATTGATTGTCACCCAGTTAGAATCTAAACCTAAGTCCTAAAACTTCTACTCACAAGGGTAAGAATTTAAGTCTAACATGAGAAAGACCCTAAAGGAAGCCAAGAATGCATTGTTGTTTTAACAGAACCCATAAGTAATAGTTTGAATCTTCACTTAAATTCTGCAGGAGTGCAAAATGAGAGGGAATAATTTAATTTTAAGATCCTTGGTTTTAAAGGTGAAAGAAGAGCAATTATAACTTGGAAGTAAAAGGATTTTAGAAACACAGATGAGGAGGAAAGTAAGCAGGTGAACGAAGCAGAAAGGGAAGAGAAGGGAACTAATAAGGTTAGGAAACTAAGTAATGGAGAAACACGCAAAATAAAGGAAAGTTAGGAACTTATGGTAGCCGGAGTCCAGCATAGTAGGAATGCACTTGAACAGAGACTAGCCTTCCTAATTTTAGACTAATTTAAGAGCATCTTGCAGGAAGTGTTTAAAATATGTAAGGGGATCTAGGAACATACCTAGGGAATTAAATTTAGGAACAATTCTAGGTGGGTGAGGGGAATTGGGAACTGATTAATAAATTTAAAGAAATGAATTAATGGAAAAGAGGGGATGGGCGACACTTGTGCGATGGAGAATAATTATTTTTTAAACTTAAATTAATTGTGATTTAGAGAAAGTTTGAGGTTCAAAAAACTATATAAAGAGAGTAGGGATGAGGAAGAGGTCAGGTTGTTAGTGTATAGCGATTCACATTAGGAATTGTATTGAGCAGTTGCTTGTGAGGAGTTAGTTCCCATTTTCGGATAGGAGTAGCTCATTGCAGTGGTACAGGAAGCCTAGGCATTATGGATGGTCGTGGCCTTGCAGAAGCTCGAGGGAGGCTAAGAGGCAGTACCTAAGCGATTGTTGGGGGTACGGTGGGAATCTCTACTGATGACAAGGAGGCCGCAGTCACGTGGACAACGTTCAGTGATGATAAGGAAAAAGGTACGCGCGTTTTTTGGTAGAGTAGAATGCTCGGATTGATAAATTCGCATTTAGATTTTGGCTCTATAATTTTAGTCAATGACAGTCACTGATGTAGTTATAATGCCTGGTAGTAAGTACATGGTTGCGTTGTTATGTATATAGTTAATGCATTGAAAATCACCATGTTAATTACATAGGAAATGTGTAGAAATGGCTATTTGTGCGGTAAATAATCTTACCCTTTTACCTCTGTTACTTAATAAAGAAATGGGACCTTCCTGAATTGGATGTAATGGCGAATCCATCCCACCCTGGCGAATCCATCTGGAATCATTAAATACTTGTTACTTTTATTGTTATCTAGATAAGAAAAAGTAGAATTTTGAATTTATCCTGTGATGGGGGTAAAGATTATTGGAATTGTGAATAGTCTATGAGTAGGTATTCCTGGTAGTTTTCCATTGTGGTTTTAAGGCTTTGAATCTAATTCTTGGCATGGAAATGGATTCTTGTGATATCATTTTAAATGATTAGATTCACGGTGATATTTTTCCCTTGCAGAAAGTGCTTACTACCCGATTAAAGGAAGTGGGAGTGGAGTGTCGTTCCACATCTGGGCCTTTGTCTTATTTTCATGTAATTATCCTCGGTTGGGTTCTTCGTTGGGCCATGCATCATTTTATACATGGGAAGCTAAGGTTTTCATGGTCTTTCTTTTGTTAAATTCGGGACTGTGTAAATTCGAACTTTATTTTATTTGAGTGTCACGGAATTTTCTAACATTGTGAAACAACCTTATGATTGGGTACAGTGGTTGGGATTTGAACTTGGGGACTGTGTAGTGTACTGTGCATTTATTGAATTTCACGAAGCCATTTTCTTGTTTGGACCCGGAAGGCAGTAAGCGTGATAAGCGTGGCGGGGTCGATTTCTTTGGACAATGTACTATTTTTGTGCTGAAATTTAATGCACAGAGCACGAGGGTTCCTGGTTCTTACACCTATGAGGCGTGGGGTGGTATGCGTTGAGGCGTGACCCAACGTCCCGTTCACTTTGTCCCTCATTCTTGAAATTTTCTATTGCTGGGAGTAGCCTGACATAGAGTAAATTTAGTTTACGGTCGGTTACCACCAGTTTGTAGCATGTTTGTATTTTTGCGATTAATGCATGTTGGGTAGGAACCTGTTTTTATGCTTTAGTTAAGAAACTAATTCTTCCTTTGGGTTACCACTGCAAACGTAGTTTCCTTGTGATCCTCTTAACGATTCAATGCGTTAACACTGGCAGAGGACCCACCTTGACCTTCTCACATAGCATATACGCCCACTCGGTAGTTCTTGAATGATTAAATCACATTAGGTAGATAGATCACGGTGACCCACATTGATTTATAGCTATGCACATCCTTATGCTGATGCAGGTGCTTTGGTTATATTTTCGTGATAACAAAATTAGTGTCAGAACTTGTAATTGCAGCTTTAAGGAATCTCGTTTTAGTAACACATAAAGAAAATGGGTGCTTTAATTAAGCGTTGATTCCATGGAAGCTGGTATTCTGTTGATTCTTTAAGTAGGTGAATGCCACTGTAATGTAATTCCTATGTTTATTCCATTGGCTAATTATTTTAATATAAAAATGAAATGTGAGTTAGGGTTAGATACACTTAGACGATTGTTGAATTTATGTTTGTAATTTAGTTTAATACAAAATGAAATGTTGATTTGTTTTAGGGCAAAGTCATAGCAACATAAAGAAAATGTAATGTCAATAGAGTCATTATGTAGGAATGTAAATTCTTGTTATTTTTAGTAAACTTTAAATTTCACTGCAACCATAGCCACCTTGGTGGGTTATAGTAGATGAAGGAATGTTGCAAGTGGAATCTTAGATTAAGCATAATATTGGTTTTAGATTGGAAATTGAGAACCAAGTTCACAAAAGGGAATGATAGTTATTTACAAACATGCGGTTTTATATTATTTATATGTGGAATAGATTATAAAATCATGGCCAGATTATTTATTCTATTAAATGTAATGGAGTGTAATATAATATAATGAGATGTTAATGTGTTGTAATATAAGTAATGAAATGATATTATGTTATAGCATTTATTTACAATGGCCACATACAGGAAGCAAAGGGCAATTGATATTAGGTTACAAGGTTAATTAACATGAAACGATAATATAGCCAGATGCCAATGTAAAGCAGTATAATATGAAATGCGAAGGTATTAAAATGTATTGTTTTAATGTAAATGTTATTATTGGTTTAGAGTAATAACATGAAGTAAAGGATGGTGATTATATGTATAGTAATGTAATCACTATTAATGTTATTATTGTTTTATGTTAATGATGGGGTAAACGTTTAATCTCAAGCTAATGTTAATGTAGATGTTCTTAGTAGTTTCATTATTAAAGTTATAAATGATATAGATAACACATCGGATGTAATGTATGGGTCATTTCATGTAGTTATTGTAAAAATAAAAAATAAAAAATGACTTTATTATTCATGCATGATGATGAAATTAAATATCATTGATAGTGGATAAAATATAATGTCTTGATCTAAGTCCAAAAGTTATTATGATTTAAGGAATGGGATTTTTTCAAATCATTGAAAATGTCTTACTAATGTCAATTTACTTGGATTGGCTATTTTGGATTAAATTAATTGATTTGAAATTAATTGACTTACGTTCCGTAAGAGACATGGTTGCACTTTAATTGTATTGTGCTTGATTGTAATAATTTAGTTGCTTGATGCACATTTCATGGGCGGGATGTAGACACCTCCATATTCCTCAGGCAAATTGCCCGACCACAAGAGACCTTAAATGGTTAAAATCTGATGAACACAGGCTTGAGTGTTTCTTATATGTGTCTTGGAAGTCCCTAACCATTTCTGGGGTAGGATGGATGGGGTCGATCTTTTATTTGAGTCCGATTGATTGGCTGCTCCTTAAATGAGATGTTGATGTGTATCTTAGATATTTATGTGTCTCCCATGATTGCATAAATCACTTGATAAATAAATCATGTGGCAGCCTGAGTAATGTCTTATTACTTGCTTGTACACAGCATACAGACACACAAAAAAAAAAAATAGCACTAGTTTAAGAGGAGGTTTGTAGTAGGTGAGGAATGTTACAACATCACTAAATGAGTGGAAACATAAATTGGAGCGTCTCGTCCCCAAAACATCAAAATATATATAAAAGGTCTTTAAAGTGAGGATGCACCCACATACAACATAAGTTGATTGTTTGTACAATCTAAATATCTCTTTATTCTCTATTCATAATTATGTTAATCTTATTTCACATATTTAAAAAAAAGTCTTCTTGATAAATAATTGGAAATTTTATAAGGTTTATAATCCAAAATATGCTTCAAATAATTCAAAGAATATATTTTTTTTTCACATTGAATTGAAAATGTCTTAATTCAAAAATCAGATTTATCTTTTTTCACATTGAATGGAAAATGTCTTCCTAATAAATAATTGAAATTTTATATCAACTTATAAATGAAAAATATGTTTTAAATGAATAATTCAATATTCATATTTATCATCTTTCACATCCAAAATTTATATTGTTTAAAGAAAACATATTTCTTTTAATAGGTGAATATCTTGTGGGAGAATGAAAAGATAGAATTCAAATTTTATGAGTTTGTAATTAAGAAATGCCTTTCAAATGAATAATTAAAAAATGATATTTATCTTCTTTCACATCCAAAATTCATATTGATTAATAAAAACATGTTTTCCTCAATTGTTACCCATGCCTTCATATCCTTTCGAAGAATGAAAAGATAAAATATATTATTTAAATGCTGAGGGTTGATTCTTTAGTTTTTCTTATAACAATGCTCAAACAAGTCTATCAGGATAATAAATGGTTTTGGTGGAAAAGATATCAAAAAGTAAAATTGCAAGTTATAAAAGACAATGAACTTGCAATAACATATGTAGTTCTCGAATTTATTTCACTTTATAGAAAGGAGAGAAATAACTTATTGAGTATTGGTGTTATTTCAAGAAAATTATGTAAACGGAAAGTCCACATATCTACCTTAGTGCATCCAACCATCCCATTCAATTGCATTGATTAGAAGCAATCAACATATATAGCATGAGCCCTATGGACCTACATGGTATATTTTGGGCTTTGTAGAGCCCAAAGCTTGCACTACATAACACATAAAGATTAATGTCATTATACAAGATTAAAGAATGAAGGAGTTATATAATTAATACTATATCATACCAATTATTTGGCACATGTCCATAATAGTGTGTATACTCACACACATGTATGTATGTAACACACACACACACATATTGATATAGAAACAATTGCATGCTAATAGAATTTGTCTAGAAAACTAAAACAAAAAATGAAGTAGTAAGTGCCAAAAAATCGACAACTTCTGTAGTGTACCCTTTCACTACCGAGGTTTCCAATCACTCTTAGTTTACCTTTATACATGAATGATTACATAATTCGTACTGAAAACATCAACAAATTCTTTTAACATAATTAAACACACTCAAACACAGAGTAAAATATGTGGGTACTGCTATAATTAATCATTCCATAGCATTTATCATTAATTCATTCACACAGCGGAAAACATGATACAAAACAGC
>SNQJ01S0147108.1:29594-39703 GCA_010110895.2 Picea sitchensis | reverse complement strand
AACATTAATTATTTATTGTCCAAAATGTAGAAAAATACATCCTTTAAAAGAATGTCCTTTAGATAACATTGATCTTTGTGGAATATGTGCACATAGTCATGCTACAAAAAACTACCCATCTCTATTGGAACTCAAATAATATTACCAAGGGACTCAAGGATATACAAAGTAATTATGTTCTGTTGCACAAAAAATACTTTGGAAACCAAGAACTTCAGGTATATCTCAATATCCCTCTCAACAATTTACCCCCAATAGAATTGGACCGTCCATATGCCTTGGAAAGCATGGACACCACAACAAGTCAAAAACAAACCTTGCCAGCAAGGTTGGAAAGGATCTACCTATGGGACCATGCTTGATCTACCCTATCCTATGCATCATCAATACACCCAATATCCTACACAAAACCAATACCCCCCACAAGTCAAACAACCATATTCCAATCAGCCACCACAACCAAAAATTTCACAACCACGACAACTTCAGTTACCATCAAATCATCCCCCAAGACCTACTCATCTTCTTGCACAACCCATTGCTAACCCCAATAATAAATTGGCACATCCCACTTAGAATGTTGAGCTACAGAATTTTCCCACTTACATGATTACTTCTCTTGATATAAATGATATTCATCTTAGATCAGGAAAAGTACTTCATCAAGATGCACCTAGTATTGTTAAACAACTTATAGAGGAGGAAACTCTTAATCAAATAAACATCAATGATAGTACTAGTCCAATAAATCAAATGTATTCATCTATAATAAATCAAACACAACAATCTAGTACTACACCTTTCCCAGAAAGGTTGGCATTACAAAAGAAAAACACCCAAACATGATATGATCATTTATTAGATGAATTAAAGAATGTTTGTATCAATATTCTAGTATTTCGGGAAAGATAATACATTCCAATTTATGCTAAGACATTAAGGGAATTATGTAGAAAGAAAATACGAAGGAAGAAGAAAGATCCACAAACAATAAAAGATATTGGTAAATTAGCATATCTTATGTTGGGTAAAATATATATGTAAAAATATGTTGATCCCAGTAGCCCCATTGTAAAAATCCATATCAATAATGTTTCAACTGAAAACACATTAATAGATCTAGGAGCAACAATAAATGTAATGCAAAATGTACCATGAATGAATTACAATTGTCTAATCTCCATAATACACCCACACTTTTACAATTAGTTCATAAATAAACAATAAAACCAGAAGGTGTATTAGAGGATATAATAGTCTCCTTGGATTCTTAGGAGTACCCTATATTATTACATGGTGTTACAACCAAAATCTAACTTGGGTGGGCACCCATTGATCTTAGGGATGCTTTGGTTAGCTATAATTGATGCTTTTATCAGTTCTATATTAGGGGATATGATAATTGCACATGGGGATTCAGTTAAGATATTCAACCTATATCCACTTACTAAAGCTTTAAGTGAATCATAATTTACACAATTTTTTCAAGATTCAAATGATAATGAGTTAGTACAACATTTTTTTACTATTGATTAAATTATGAATTTCAAGAATGATATCGAAGGAAATCAAATCATCAATCTTATTAATAATTTTTATTTTTCTCAATATCATGGGGGGAAACATACTTTTGATCATATTTTGGAAAAATATTTTCAAGAAAGTTGTACTATGGATACTTTATCAACAATTTCAGGTTCAATGCCTTTTGTCAAATCAATATCATAATCAAGTAGTGTAGTTGTTGAAATTTTTCAAGGAAAAACTTTAAATATCAATTCTAAACTTGAAGAAATTCAAAAAGAACAATTAATCAAAACACTACAAAAACATTATGGTGTATTCTCATGGGAATACAATGATATGCGTGGAATCCACCCTAATACATGCATTCATCATATCTACATAGAGAATAATTCTAAGCCTATAAGGAAACCCCAAAGATATATGAACCCACTATTGAAAGAAATTGTGAAAGATGAACTGCAAAAAGTGCCTAATGTTAATTTTATATATCCAATTTCTAATTTTCAATAAGTATCTTGACTAGTGATTGTTCCTAATAAAAATGGTAAATGACATGTTTGCATAGATTATAGGGAATTGAATAAAAAAAACTTAAAAGATCATTTCCCTTTACCTTTTATAGATCAGGTCTTAGACACACTAGCAAGTAAAGAATATTTTTCCTTTTTGGATGGATTTAATGGTTATAACCAAATACAAATATCTCCAAAGGCTCGGGACAAAACAACATTCACATGTTCATGGGGGACGTATGCCTACAAAGTGCTTCCTTTTGGTTTTTGTAATGCCAATCTTCTAGTGCCAAAGACCCAAAAATATGTTAGGAGTTTCGTAGGACATGTTGGTTGTTGCAGACAATTCATTGCAAATTTCACGAAAATTGCATCTCCATTATTCAAACTTCTTACTAAATATAATGAATGTTTCCAGAATATTCCATGTCAAACTGTTTTTGAGACTTTGAAAGATACACTTTTTGTGACACCTATTTTAAGAGGGCCAAATTGGTCCCTTCCATTTCATATATCTAGAGATTCCTCTGACATAGCTTTAGGAGCAGTACTAGGACAAAAGGAAAATCAATTATCTTATGCCATCTATTTTGTGAGTAAAAATATGACACCCCCTGCATTGAACTGTATAGTTACGGAAAAGGAGTTCCTTGCAGTAGTACATGCAATCAAAAAAATAAGGAACTATATTACAAGGTATCAGATCTTCATCCACATTGATCATTCAACCATTAGGTATTTAATGAACAAACCAATTACTAATGGAAGGGTTACCAGGTGGCTTCTTCTATTACAAGAATTCAATATCACTATACTAGATAGACCTAGTAAGGAGAATGTTGCTGCATATTTTCTCTGTGAGATTCGTAATGAAGGTAAATTAATTCATGTTAATAATAATTTCCCTGATGAGCATATTTTTGCAATATCTAATAAAACTCCTTAGTTTGTAGATATTGCTAACTATCTAGCTATAGGAAAATTACCTCAAGATATTTCCATGAAAGAGAAGCAGAATATCATTAAACTTAATTCCACTTACTCATGGATTGGTGGAGAATTTTTTAATATTGGGCATGATCTTATCATTAGAAGGTCTGTATGAGAGGATGAATTATTTGACATATTGAAGGCATGCCACGAAGAACCATGTGGAGGCCATTTTTCTGAAAAAGAACCACATGTAAAGTCCTTCATCTAGGGTATTATTGGTCCACTCTTTTCATAGATGCCAAGAAATACGTTAGAATTTGTGACAGTTGTCAGTGGATGGGTAGACCAATGCAAGAAGATGAAATGTCTCTACAACCTCAGGTACTCATAGAACCATTTGAAAAATGGGCCTTATATTTTGTAGGGCCTATTTTAACATTGTATAGGAAGAAAAAGTATATTTCAGTATCTAATTATTATGTCACTAAATGGGTAGAATCAAAACCTATTTTGCATACTCATGAAAAATTGTTGTAGATTTTTTATTTGACATGTTGGCCCTTGACCAAGTTTTGGGAGTTTCTTGGTCATGTTTACCTATTTTGGGACTTCGACAGCCTATCCAAGGAGGAGCGCAAGATGAAGCGGAGATAACGAGATCTCGGCCCCCTTTTGGGCCTCTTTTTGGGTTGTTGGGAATATGTAACGGGAAAGGTATGTCGTCCCATGGGTTTACCCATGTTTAGGCCTATTTTGTAATGTATAAATAGATACCTAGGCGATGTAGGAAAGGGTCGATGAGCTAAGTGCCAAGTGCAAGTAATAGTTGTATATGATCTATGCATGCTGTGTGAGACTTGCAAGGCTAAGTTCAAGTGACTCTAAGAGATTGAGTAGAAGCTTTTGTGTTGTAACCTAACTCAGGGAAGGAGGGTCTGGAGAGGTGCGTGCAGATATCATGTCCTATACGGAGTGGGGTTTGTATGGCTCTGTGCATGTAGATGACTGATTGAAGATAATAAAGAAGAAGAGTTGGTGGACATAGCCCCAGGAGAGGGGTGAACCATGTAATCACTGTGTTATCTTTCTTGGCACTTGCCTGAATATGTTTATGTCTTCTTTTCTTAGTTCTTTGAGATGATTAGATAGATCTACTTATGCTCAGTGATAATGATGTATGGAATGTTAGATCTAATATACATGAATATGCTCAGTGCTTGATCAGTCATGTCTGACCTATTTTACTTATGCTAAGTGCTCATATATGGTAGATTACTGTGAGTACTGTGAGGCTCTATTTTATCAGTGAAGTAGATAATGATTGCATGTTAAAGAACTAACCATGCTAAGTTCTTTACTAAGTTGTATAATCACAGATCTGTGTCCCAGCTAAGGTTGCAAACACTTGGGCCTTGCTACCACCCCTGCCTCTACCTTGGGTGAGACTTCATCTTCTTCGGAGGTGTTGTCGAAAGGGTTGGTAGTTAGGGTTTTGTTGGTGCGCTCTTGTCTACCCATGTGCCAACAAATGGTTCCATTTCCAGGCCCTGAAACTGTGATTGTTGGGAACTGAGAAAGAGGAAGATATGTGCAAAGATTCATCCTGAAATTGTGAAAGATCTGTGCGTAGATATGTGCCCTAGTGCACAGTATTCTACTTGATCTGTAAATCTTTCTGCTAAAGAAAGAAGGTCGGATCTGTAGAAAATAAGTAGGATCTCAAAGATTTGTGCTCCAAGAAAAGTAAAAGTGAGAAGTTCTAATTGAAAGAGGTAAGATATGTAAGCTTTGTGCTCTGTAAAAGTAAGATAAGTGGAAATTTTTGTTTCTAGAGTATGGATCTAGGTATATCTGATAGGTTTTGTCTTAGTTTGAAAGCTAGGGTGTTAGTAGATGAAAGAAGGTTTGATATGAATAGATCTGATAATAATAATGAAAGATATGTTATACCTATGCATAGAAAGAATGTTTGGACTAACAAATGGATGCAGGATCCTAGAAAGAATGTGTTGCAGGTTAGCTACCATGATCCTAGTGTGCAGTACATAAGAGGTTGGGGATCATTGAAAAGAAAGAGAGGATTAACCCTATGTTACAGTTGCAGGAGGCCGGGACATCTTGCTAAGGAATTCCCTGGTGGAAGACCTAGTTGTCTCTGTTGTAAGGCTATGGACCATGAAGTGTTGGATTGCCCTAGAATGATCGCTAACCTTGAAGGAATGAACCTGAGTGAAGAGAACCCTAAGGAAAATCCAGAAAAGGAAGAATCCCAGAAAGAATCAAAGAAAGTATGGATACGGATAAAAGAAACCCTGAATGACCACTGACATGTCAGCGTATCAGAGATCTTCAAAGAAATAATAGGGGACTTCGACATTGACTTTGTTCTAGATGAGGAAAAATAGATGAATTTTATGCCAGAGAGAACCTGGGAAGCTATAGGAAGGCCTGCTATGATCCCTTCACTAGTAGGAATACGTTTATTCAGAGGAAAGCTAGTAAATCTATGTGGAAGGCTCACTCGGATACCTATGACTATCAATGGAACTTCGACAGAATAATACTTTGAGATTATTAAATGAGTTGAAGATTGTGCCCCGTTTACCATGCTAATAGGAAAACCTTGGATAAGTAGAGATCAAGCCAGACGAATGGAAGAAGAAGAAGTTTTGGAACAGAAGAAGCAAGAGTTAAAATACTTTATGACCAGAAGGATCATGCACTTGATTGAGGAACAGAAGAGCAGATTGCAGATATTTAATACTAGCAACTGGGATGTCGAAGCTAAGAGAACACTAGAGGATCCCCAGGAGATTGAATTACCTACCCCAGACACATTAGAAGTATTACCCAGAAACCCTAGGAAATAATTTCAACAACGCGAAGTAACTAAGACAAAAGAAGAAAAGAATTACCGAGACGAAGCTCACTGGAAAGAAGGCTAGAAAGTTAAGAAAGAAAAGGGCTAATACTGAAATATTATAGGAGGTTCTAGAGGAGACCTTGCAAAAAGGAAAATTACATAATTTGATCTTCGCCAGGATATTATAACAGCGACGTATGTAACTTGGCCATGACGAAGCAATATAGCCATTGGGACCGATATATCCGTTCACATTTCGCTCCAAACGGATAGAAAATAAATAAAGGATCATCATCAGACCATTGGACCACACTATAATGAAAATAATAGAGTTAATGAAGCTTTCATATCCATTGCAAGCGATCCATTACATAAGTTGTCTATTTATCCCGCTGCGCCATGCAACGAGAAAACTTTTGTTAATTGAGAATTTGAGCTCGTAGCCTTGATTAATATTGCCCAGTGATCACTACGCATTTTCCTTATACCCTATTGTAGTGCCTACGTTACCTTGAGAACCTAAGATATCCATCTCAAGCACATATGTCCAAATACCTCACCGCCGAAGAAGCAACTACGACAAAATTTCTGATCGACTTAATGGTTGAAAGAACCATGTCAGGAAGAGGATTGTCTACAAGTGTATAGGCATCATCGAAGCGAGGAGTGAAAACCTCCCCGTCGATTGCTTGAGCTGGACCATCCCGGCCAACTGACGAAAAGAGAACTAAGCATAGAGATGATCTTTCTAATGCTAAATTGAATTTGAGCATTCTACCTGCTTATCTACCACCTCTGAGCGGCGCCATCACTCATGACAATGTACCTCGTGAATTTTAGTATGCTTTGATCACTGCGTACCTTCCGAAAGAAGTGCGCACAGTTCGTGCCAACCAGAATAAGCTCAACACATTAAAGTTCAATGACTTCAACCTCAGTGACAGGAAGGCTTACAGTATGCTCGCCCCTCATAAATATCTAATGTGAACCAAAGGAAATAACTCTAAGATTATCGCTCAATCATGGACCCAGAACCTCACGCAGTCAACCCTACTTAATGTAATGAAGATTTCTCACTTCGGCAAGCATCAAGAAGTGCACGTGTGTGTCAAGTTGTTGTTGTCCTGCTATCACAAAGGATACTTATGGTTGAACTGCTACATCATAGTGGATCTGAATTTGATCAATCGGATCATAGGGCTAAGCACACAGGGCCCCGACCCACAGGATTTTTACCCGGGCAAGACCGCGGATCGCACTCTTACACAAAAGATAAAGGATACGTATGGTGATGTCGAGAAGGCAACGTGAGGCTTCAAGGTAGCCTCTATCCAGAGCGGTGCAGTGTGCCTTGCTTGTCAGTTGATCACAGGCAATCTAGTTCGCAAGAACCAACCAACCCAAGTGACCCGATTTGTAGTATACCTCACAGGGAAGTGCGTGGAGGGCCTACATATGAATTGGGCCAAATACTTGGTGAACCGGCTACAACTGGACTATAGGGAAGCACAAGACCAACGGTACGAGTTCCATTTTAGCTGGATGCTTATATTAATCACTTTCATCGCATGGGAGATGCCAAAAGGTGTAACCTTCCCAGATGTCGAGCCCTTTGAGCCACTGGCCACGAAGTTCAATACATTGTGGTACTCCAGTGACATGAACATGCAGTGGAAGTCCAATGTTGTTTTCCACACTTATTACAACCAACTGAAGATCGCAATCCAGGCTACGCCTTGCATCACCCCGAACAAACTTCACAGATTTAGGCCATAGATGAAATTCAGTGCATACCACCACTTCATCTACATCACACCGTGCATTTATGAGCATCACCAATAGTTTAAGTCCTACTGCAAACTAACAGAGGAATACTTAAAAGAGATTACTAAGGAGTGGTTGGTGGACCTCCTCATCCTAGTTGACCCCATGGAGCTCTCTGATGTTGATAGTACAAAATCCATGCATGATACACCTAGACAGAGCAAAGACCAAGAAGAATGAAGAATCCCAGGATGTCCACAACACTTCATCACAAACTCCTTCTATCTCACCTGAGCACAGAGGTGATGGCAGAGAGATAGATGGCACCGAAGTCGAACAAAAGAAATACGAGGTCACACCGCCAAGAGATGATGATTATCCCTCAAAGAAAAGGAAGGTTTCCCCTTTGAAACCTTCTTCAAGAAAGAAAATGAAAGCAACTAGAACCAAGTTTGAGACCACCCTAACCTCAGATGATCTTGACTTCATCGTCGTTGCACTAAACAATGCTTTGTTGGAGATAGAAGAGAAGCAGGAAGCCAAACATGAGGATATGTTCAGTCAGATCAATGTAGAATTTCAAGAAGTGGAGCAAGCACTATAGTCCAGCTGTGCAGTATCCACTGCACCCCTGATGGCAGAAACACCAAAAACAAGAGATGAGCCAGCTCAACTCCACTATATTGTTGATATGGTCGAAGATCGCCTTCAACAAGCACAGGAGGAAACAACACAAGCCACCCAGGCTCTAGCGTAAGCATAAGGAGCTCTGTTAGAATAGTGCAGTAATGCAGAACGAGAGAAGCTTGCTATGCAAGAGAAGTTTGATGAAGAGAAAGCAGAGCCATAGAAAATAAAGGCACAGTTGCTCACTAAGAAACTTGAAGTTAAGGAAAGGGTCAATAGAGCACTTCACTCTATGACAATCATTGAAGTCCATACCGAGGACCAAGTTCCACAGTAGGTGGCACAATTGGAAGAGGTAATCTAGAAGCTCCAGTAGCACATCACAGATCTAGAACTCCGCGGTGTACCCGAAACCCCTCAGGAGATAAGAGACCAGTGAGAAGCAATTGCTCACAACGCAGTTGGAAGATTACAATCTCTTGCCTTGGAGTGCAAGAAACTAAGTAATAAGAGCACCCAGACATACGAAAACCTTATAGAGAATCCAGAATTGCAGACGCTAGATTCGCAGCTCCAAGAAGCGAAACAACATGCGGATACGCTACAGGTACAGCTAAAGGCCCTGTCAACTGTAGACAAGATGAAGAGATCACAGGAACAACACACGGCTCAACAGCAGGTTCATATGCTTCAAAGTAAAGTGATGGAAGTCACTCAATGAATTCAACCTGTGTAAGATCAGGCATGCCTATTATTTACAGAGGTCGAGAGCTAAGGATCAGAGCGTGAACGGGTCATCCTCTCAGCAAAGTAGTGCCTGGAAGGACCGGTGAATGACAGACTGATCCAGGAGTTCACTGAGTAAGAGGCTACAACAAAACAAAAAGTCAAAGAAGCTCGAGCCAAGCTTGAGGCATTCAAGGCAGAATTGGTCAGATCAAAGTGACTTGGGACGATTCATAGGTGAGTGTTGGGGGCCTGTTGGCCCTTGATCAAGTTTTGGGAGTTTCTTGGTCATGTTGACCTATTTTGGGACTTCGACAGCCTATCAAAGGATAAGCGCAAGACGAAGTGGAGATCACAGGATCTCAACCCCCTTTTGGGCCTCTTTTTGGGTTGTTGGGAATATGTAAGGGGAAAGGGATGTCGGCCCATGGGTTGTTGGCATTTTTTACAGGTAGTGTATTCTTGTCATTGATGGAAAGTACAGCAGCAATGATGGCTTGAGTACAGGAAGGATGTGCCAGGCAGGCTCCAAAAGTCTTTTGGGAAGATGATGCAGAGCAAGGGCTTGAGTACAGGAAGGATGTGCCAGGCGGGCTCCAGAAGTATTTTGGGAAGACAATATAGAGAAAGCTCAACAAGATCAGATTATGCAACGATGGATCTCATTAATATTTCCCGATGAACGTCAGATCTGAGTCAGAGGTCCGACTAGCGTTGGATCCAGGAGAACCTACACACTCTTTAACGAGCAAGGTGGCATGCAAAACCCTAAAAAATACAAAATAGGCACCTCAACGAAGACTCCATTTCAGAGTTTCGGTTACCAGGAGATGGAGAAGTCAAGAGTCGAGACTCTCCAACACAGGAGTCCCGAAGTTTTGAAATGTGAAACCCCGAAATCGTGAAACAGGTGCATCGCTCGAAGTTTCAGCTACCGGAGTTTCGGATACTAGGAGATAGAGATGTCAGGACTCTCGTCATCAAGAGTCCTGAAGTGCCAAAATTCGAAATCCCCAAAACCTGAAACAAGTGCACCACTCGAAGTATTGAATACCAGGATTTCGGTTACTGGGAGATGTAGATGTCAGAGACTCTCATCAACAGGAGTGCCGAAATCGCGAAATGCAAAATGGAAAAATGATCTGAGCCATTGGTTC
>SNQJ01S0147107.1:10577-23803 GCA_010110895.2 Picea sitchensis | reverse complement strand
TGCACAAGGAATTCCCTCAGGCACCGAGGCATTTTAATTCCCATATCGAGGTACCTCTGGCTTTCCTCCCAATGTGATTTTTATGGCTTGCAAGCTTCACAATTCAAGGAGTTGCAAGTTTCAGTGATATCCCTACAATTAGTATTTCTCACACATCTCAGAGGGATCAATCACTTATTCATATGAATTACCGGTCCCTACTCAAAACCATACAAAATTAATGAGTACTCTGATATTCCTAACTTATGCATTTTACAACATGAGAATTGGCATGCAATACATGGATTCCTTTCAGATTGTACAAGCATATCTACCCATTAGAGACAACATTCATAAAAATAATACTTCATGTTGTTCTATCATTAATCAAGTACTCATACTTGTAGTGAAACAAATAATCTATCCATCAAACAACATTACACTTCCAAAAATGCAAATACATTCATTCATCCATAACTTACAGTTCAATTACACATGGTATAGAAATATTTTTTTGTTACAATTGGTGACCAACCAAATTACTATGGGTGTTCACCTTTCCACCAAACCATAGGATCATAATCAACAATTCTCTATAGTCTGACCACCCCCATGCCAAGCCATGATACCACTAGGGAATTATTCCTCGAGTTCTCAAGGAAATATGGTAAGGATGTCCTCATACCCACCTAGCCTAGGCCTCGTCGAGGTTTATCAGATGCCCTCCTAGTTTCAAGATCATGGCCTCTCGACACCAATTGGGGACCTCGACTCTCATATTGGTCTTGCAACCCAAACTCTTGCTCTCCCCCTTGTGTCCTCCTACCCCCTTGAACTCCCTTTTTCTCTACTCTCATTCCCCACAGATGAAGGTTCTCAACCTGTCATGTTCCTTCTATCAGAAGGAATCCATGGGGTCAAATTGGGTGCATAATTCATACTCTGTCTTACCCTTGTCTGGTAGCTTCGGGTGTCCTAGCCAAATTTCCCATACCCGTATTCATGGGGGTGGTTGGTTATTCAACTACCACCCCTTCTCATTAACTGATTTACCCTTGGAATCGGGGATAAGGAAATAGTTTTAATATTTTCAAAATAATATCTCAACAAGTAGGTTTGGGTTATTTCAGCATAATGATCCCCCTTTCTAGGCTTCCTCACTCTTTCCTCTAGTGGTATCATTGTCATTACTTTAAGGCTTCATCCCACAGTCATCTAGTTGGGAGTTACAATTAAACAATAATACATTTACAATGTTTGCATTCCATGGCATGGAAATAATTAACCATGAATAATTACAAGCTAGGGGTAACAAGGGTGTTACAATCCCCTCCCCCTTAAAGGAACAATGTCCTCAGTGTTCTTTGCATTTTAGAAACACCAACCACAACTTCATATTTCAATTTCTTTAGCGGCATAGTTCCTCTTCTTTGTCTGGTCCTCTCCAGATTCTTGGAATTTAGCACATGTCCACACAAATCTTAGATAACAAGCATATTAATTCACAATTTCATGCATAAACATTTCATTACTGTTCAAAATGCAAGAAGAAATTATTATTATCAACACAATACTTATCTGTGCAATTACATGGATCTGCATCCATATAATTGTCTCACTAACTTGGCTCGTAATTTTTCTTGACATACCCATTATGCTCGATTCAAATCACAACCGATTCATCATACGAATTTAACCAATGTGCCAATGTCCATGGCCACATTCATACACAATTCACCCTTGCATTGATTTTAAATTACCACATTTCAGGTTTAGGCACCTTGCCCTAATATGTTGGGTCTCATCCAACTTCTCACCATGTGGTTTCTTTTTTCACATTAATTATTACAGCAGGACTCTACCTCCTCCTTTGAGCTAATCATTACATCAAATCAACATACATTTTATGAAATTAAGTTTCATATAAATGCATTTAAGCATTCCTTATTTATAGATAACCAAGGTTCCAATCCTCATGGCCAATCAATTCTATCTTTACTATTCTACAACACTGGTAGAATAACTGAAGATCATCCTTCCATGATGTGTAGTCCTATATATTCCCACTCTCTTACAACATGCATCTTCTCAATGTAATCAATCAACGTGTTGCTTATGAGCACATTCAATCCTTCTTGATGGGAATATGCATTCATGTTACATTTTTTCATGAATTTCTTGCAAGGGTTGTAACAATCCTTTGTTTCTAGGGGTTCCACCCTCTATTATTCAAGGTCTCTTTCTCTTGAATCACACCCATATTGGGTGCCAATCTCATACAAAAACCACTCAAAATCATATGTATATTATTAAAATTATTAAAATGTTTTAGAAGGGATTCTTACCCAACCCCTTGATACCTTATGCCACATGGGTATGAAATATTTATACCTATTCTGGCTATCGGCATCCTTTCAATATTACCTCATCAGTGGTGCTTCATGGGAACTCCTACATCCCTTAAAAAGTCTTTCAACATCATCCTTCTTGCAATTTTCCTCTACATGAGGTTTCCCACCATTGGCATCTTTCTTCCCCACAACCCCCAATATTTCCTACACATGAAATACATCATCACATTCACAATTATATTAGCTGTCAGGTTAGATAAAAATACATGTACCATAGCATTTAAATTAGAAAACATTCCCATATATGTCCTAGCATATCTATATGCACTTGTCACATTATCCTCAATTCTTTTGTGGGTACAATCACAATCAAAATTTTAGTTTCTTTAGTATCCTACAACCAACAACATTATCATGTCTTAAACATTTTCACATACTAGCCTTTCAATTTTCTCTTATCCCAGAGAAACACATTAGACAACCATAAATAAATTAAGGGTCTCTTCCCTTTTTCCAACTCCTTCTATACAGTCTGGATATTTTCATCTTAACTGAACTATTCCCAAGACCTCAATGCCTTTTCATAATCATGGCTTAACCAAGCTCATCCATTTAAAAATATTTAGTAATTTCTTTTCACTAGATGTACGTTAAAGTATACCACTTTGCTAGACAAATCAGAGTGCTAAGGGAGAAAGGTATCCATCCTTTTCTCCTCTTTGTTTCTGCAATCTATCCCTCATGGGATTTTCTTGCTCTGTTTTTTGAGAAGTCTCATTCAATTTCACCTTGACCTTTTCTGGACATATCATCATGCTACAACATCAATATTTTAGCTCATACTTCACTACGAGTCATTGCATTATGCACATTCATCGAATGCAATCAATTTGGCCATCATTCATTTGGATATCTTACGTTCATGTATCAAATTTTAAAGTGTAATCCAAGATTTTCATACCAATAAATTTTGCATCCCACTGACTAATTTTCAATAGTCATTAAGGTTATGACTCTGTTCTCCTGACATGGTTCTCACACAGTTAATTCACCTAGAACTATATTAGCATGCAACTCCCTTGTTGCATACCCATCATTTCTTGAAATGGTATTAATCTTGAGTCATCCTCAACTTTAACATTTCATATGTTTACCCAATATTCCATAAGGAATATAAACATGCATTTTGAGTTACATATGCACAATATCCCCTCGTGATTCCATGCACAATGCACTTAATTACATTCTTCAGCATAATGTGTGTCTACTATAGGCATACCTTATAGTTTCATAAGTATATTTTCCTTAATATATTTTCACTCATGACTATTCACAATCATCTATATACAATTTTCAAAGGCAAAATCATATTTCCTTCTACTCATAATAACAAAGCACCCTTTCTCATTTCTCCTTCAATATATCATATTAGATTTCTTTAAGGATATGGAATACATCCCCCTCAAGCTATTATTAAAAAAAAAATAGTCACGACTCTTCAAAATAGAGTCATCTATTCATCCATGGTATTTATTTAATCCTGGCAATTGAAATTCTTTCCTTAAATTTCACTTATTCAGGAAGTCATATCATGCCTTTAGTATACATATACCCATACATCATACATTTGCATCAATTGCACATTTTTTTTATCACTCATTCATGTTTATTTGGTCTTAATATCATTCTTCATGCCGGGTGACCTTATAACACATTTAATCCATGTACTCAAGCATATTCAAACATAGATAAATATTCAACAGGCAAGTTCATTGCTTTCACATTTTTTCATGTCATTCACACACAAGGAAATTTAAAACTTCCATATCCTTTTTCCCATAGATCTTAAAAGAATTCTTATGACAAGTGTCATAGGAATACTGAACACTATGCTGCCCTCTGTGTTGAGAGATAAAAATCATTCACATGGAAAGTCTTGAAGAAATAATCATAATTATGTTTCTCTTTCTACATGAAAACAACCAACAAGGAAACACTCTTTCCTCAACTTCCATAAAAGTATTCCACAACCCAGAAATGCAATCTGGGAAATTTCAATAGCGCCCTAGGAAACAAGACAACCAATTTAGATTCTCTTCATGCCTCCAACCATTCTTGGTCAACAAACCTTTTTGTTAAGGAAATCCTTTTCTAGACTCCCTCTCACTTCTACTTGATCTTACCAAGCCATACCTCTATGGATACCATCCACCTTTGGATGTTAATATGACCCATTGGTCATCTAGAAAGTCCCCAACACTTCCTTTGCCACATTTGGGATCAACATTTCATTAACCATTATCCTCCTAAGGTAATACATAGTTAATATCATCAACATTTTTACTTATGTTTCTATAATCAGATCATCACTAACCATATGATCTATGAAATCACCATACTTTAGATCCAATAAAAGACTACAATAAGTCCATATGCATGTTATATACATGCTCAATCTTTTCCATATGCATTCCAACATATCCTCATCCACCAAACATTTTACCCATGTCTACAATGTAGACGTATTCTGACTATTTTCCTTTTGCATTCACTTGCATAGGAAAGCTTGTAAGTCAATAGGTATATGCATTCTCTTCTTGCATCCATGAGCTCATAAACTAGCTCATATGTTCATATCATTTCACCTCTTCCATGAGGACTAGAAAACATCTAAAGGACTCATTTTTATTTGCTTAACTAGGTTATTCCAACAACATTTTTCATTCATTATAGCCGATGGATGAAATCTGATCGGCTTCGAAATCCGATGGTTGGGAAGAATATGAAACCGGGCACGTGAAGTAATTTTACAACCCAAAGACCCAATGGATATCATCTAATTGGCTCACATGATAGGTATATGGGAAAGGTAATATGATATGAACACTGAGATGGAGCTCTCTCGCTAAGACAAATCTGATTGGCTTATTGGGTTTCAATTTCTGGGAACTAGTTTAATTAAGGTAGAATATCAATTTGATGAGGAGAGTTTGAGTGGGTGGATCCGACAACCTTTCGGAGTTTGGAACTTAGAGGAAACTAGGAGAAAAGGTGAACCTACTTCTCGATTAGGGAGATCCTGGTAAGGATCAAGGTTCTAACCATGGATCATGGTTCCAACCACATAATATAATATAATAAAATTTAGGCCTTGGAACATAGCATATAAAATAAGGAAATTGTGATAAAATCAATTCCCGCTGAGGTTTGGGAAATACAAGGATTAATTTTGAATGACGAATGTTGGCTTCAAATGGTAGAAAATATCTGAATAGTGAGAAGTCTAGTCCAGAGGAAGAAGTTTGAGGGTTTTCCATCTACATTTTAGAGTTGAAGTGGTCAAGTAAAGGTAGTGACTCTACAACCCTTCTCCTGCAACCATATAATGAATAAAATCAGTTATATGAGGAAGATGATACTTTCCCGTATGTCATAAATATTACATTCTTTGCTTTTTCCTTCAACAAACTTATTGATAAATGTTGGTTTTGTTAGTAAAATGAAGAAATAAAAATGAAGAAGAATTTTCTCAAATATAATCATCCATGATATCGTCCTTTCATAAAAAAACTAATATTGTAAATAAATTTCATGAAATTAGTGTGTATTGAGTCACAAACTCATAAAAAAGATGATTGATCTTGTGATTGTAGTTAAGAGTTTTAAACTGAAGACTATGATTTACATATGATAAATTGAGCATAAATGATGACATCAGGTACAACATGCAAGCATGAGGCTGTAGAATGCATATAAGTTCTTCATTTAAGTCATCCATTTGTAAAGTCCTCAAAATAAAACTCATTCAGGGCATGAAATAGAACATCAAACTCTGCGGTCATATAGGATTATTAAATACTTTGAAATTTACAAAAGGTACCAAATATAACTTGTCAATTTCATCATACAAATATCAACGAAGAATCATAAGTCAAAAAACATTATCAAGAACATTTGAAAGTATAATATCAAAAGGATTAACAAACCTCCATCAAAGACAATCATCAATAAATATCCAAACTCCCCAACTCTCTCAAGGTAGGTAACGAATAATCATTAGGTTCATAGTAGTATAGGATTAGGAAATAGGGTTTTTTTGTAGGGGGGCCATTTTCTTTCTCTTATAAAAGAAAACATAAAGGGGGGTTGTTGTGGCTTTTAGTGTGTCACCATTTGTTGTGGCCACAACAAATGGTGACACACTAGAAGAACCAATTATCTTTTTTCAATATATATATAGGTCCTTTACTTCATATATGAATGTTAATGATAATCTCAATAAAATGCAAATAACTTTCCAATAATCATGGGTACCAAAATGACACCAAATTTATAAAAATATAACCCAATATTTCAAGTAATTTTCATCTAACATACCCTTTTCAAGGAGACGATTAGTGAGGTAAATTATTTGACTAGATATACACTTCTGATTGGATTTGGTTTAACCATGGGTTTACACTTTTCATAACAAGCATACATCTGCATAAGTTTGTTCCTCATCTCTATTTTCTCAGAATTTATTTGCTTCCATTGAGAATCCATAGTGCCAACGAATATGCCTTGGTACCAAACAAGCATAGCGCCACTTCTAGAAAGAATCCATATCACCAATGTGTTTACTTTTACTTCCCACACTATTAATAGTGATTTAAACATCCTTTTTATTTCAAAATATGCTCACCCTTTTAGATTTAATATATAGATATGCATATAAAAATAGGGTGTGAAGGAAGTAGGGTGATACCATAGTTGCTTTGATTTACCGAGTAGATGTTATGTATTTAAGTTGAACCCATAGGTCTCCCCAAAAACCATCATAGTATTGGGAATCTTATTAATATGAAGTGGATGGAGTTCAAATAAAAGAGTAGATAGATACTTTCCTATACTTACAAATTATCATGGTATTATTAGTAAGCACATGTGTTCCACCACAATTATCATCCCATATCCATAGCTAAGAAATTCATGAATGTTTATTCAGATAGATCATCCTATGCATCTCATACTTGTAAACAAATTATCCAATATGTGACCAGAATTGGACCTGCCCCTCACTCAAACTTAAATATTAACCCTTAGGGAAGACTAAGAAGTCAAATTATCCCAGGGAACATACGAGCATTCAAATTAAAATATGAAATAAATCTATACAAGTAGAAACAAAGTGCTAAAACTAAATCCAGTTCATGAAAAATAGAACATAACTAAAAAATGTAACAACCCCATCATTACGACTACATGCGACACAACACAAAGGATTTTTTTTTTTTGTTTTAAGCGGGACAAGAAGGAAACAATGACCACAGTTAAACAACACAACTTGACGATGAACACAACGCACACCGATCAGACAACAATAAACAACGATTATGACACTAGAACATCGGGCAACTGGACGAAACATGCGATGATCCCAAACAGGTATAAATGACTACCCGCCCGACCCAGGCATGACAACACCTACAAGCTAAGGGACAACCTCAACCAACCCGACACAACAACTTAACGACTAGTAACTGGAAACCCCTATGGCACGCAAAACCAAAACATGTTAAGGCGTTACAAACTAAATGCCAACATCAAATACAACGAATGACGCCCACATCGGGAAGCACAGAATCGGGCCAGTTTTTCCTTTGCCTCTATCGATCAGGGCATGAAATGATCCCCTCATCAGGAATCATGTTGTCACCAAGCAATAGGCGTGACAGTGACCATGACGCAACTTAACATGCCTAGACCAATATCCCAAGAAAATCCAACGAGCTAGGAGACTGAATTGACTGACATGAAGACCATACACACTCACCCAAGCAATAAGTCGACAAGACAAAAGATGACATCACTCAATTTAAAATGCACAATATATTAAACGACTTCGCCAACAAACCACAACCATTATCTATTAAGCATGATGTCTAAGTGCGAAGAACTGAACTAATACATGCACTCTAACAATCAAACACACTTGTCAACAATTACACACTGTCCATTAAAAAGTGAACTTCTTATCATTAAAAGTGATCTACTCTGCTTATTAAATATTCGACATTGCTCTCTATAATATTGCTGTCTAAATTATCGATGTCTGAAATATACATCAGGTGCATGCATAATTTCACAGTGTAAGTGTGTTTCAATGGAATTTAACTCTATAACATCGCTAAATTAAATCGTAGTAAAATCGCTATCTTTTAAGCTGAAAAAAATAATGTTGTCCTTCAACAATATAATTTTGCTATCTATGGAATCTAATCTCTGTCATTACGCTAACATCTGACTATTAGAAAATCGTTGTCAACATCCTATCAATATGCTTAGAAAATCATTGTCAACATACTATCAATATGCTATTAATTAATCGCCATTAATAATACATGCTATCAAAATGCGGTTAATAAAATTTGTTGTCTTTAAACCATATGATTCGTTGTCGTTAAGCAATAAATCAATTTAACCATTAATTATATTGTTGTCTTTACACATGATTAACAATATAAAAGAATTAGCAAGGAATTAAATATATCTTGCTCTCAACACTCCACATTACTGTTCATTAATAAAGGTCATGGTATCCACTGAAATCATTATCTAAAACTGGGGGGGAGGCTGTAAAATGCGCCAAGGAAAATCACTGACAGATGTGATATTGCAGTGATATGATAATAATCGAACATAGTGTTATAATATAAGATCCACCGCTATCTGTCTAACCATATGGTACAAAAATTGCAACCAATACAAATCGCAGCCAATGTATAGTGTAAAATCATTGTAACAAATCGCAACCAATCCTATGGTAAAAACGCAGTCAAGCTCAAGGTAAAAATGCAATATTTATCAGGATAAAAATGCAGTCCATCTTATGGTAAAAACGCAATAAAAATCAAGGTAAAAACACAATCATTCTCAGGATAAAAATGCATTCCATCTTATGGTAAAAATGCAATCAAGCTCAAGGTAAAAAATAATCATTCTTAGGATAAAAATGCAGTCCATCTTATGGTAAAAAAACAATCAATCTCAAGGTAAAAATGAAATCATTCTTAGGATAAAAACATAGTCCATCTTATGGTAAAAACACAATCAAGCTCAAGGTAAAAATGAAATCATTCTCAAGGTAAAAACACAGTCATCATTTAATAAAAAATTCATAGGTCATTTCATTAAAACATAGAGGATCATTTCATTAAAACGCAGAGGCATGAATTCGCTGTCAATCAAACGTATAGACTCGTTGTCTATTAATAAAAGAGAATTCACTGTATGTATTTTTTGTCATTCAAATATAATCGCTGGTTATTTTAATTCTTTATATTCATTGTCCAAAAACCATAACATTGATATCGTTGCCTTTCTAGACACAGAGATGATGTGATATTGTTGTCTATTCAGAGCGCGGAGGTAATTTTGTTTATTAAATACAATAATGCTGGTATACATTAATGTTTTCCATTAAATATTGTTGTCTTCTAAATGCATGTGTTGTCTTTTAAATAAATCGCTGCCAATAACCAGTAAATTTGCTAACCCATGATATTGCTAATCCATTAATACATAACAAAAATCGCAAACATATCAAGAAACACCCTCATGCAATTAAAATATATTGTCATAAAAACACATTCCTACAAATATACCCACAATGGTTAAATGATTCACTGCAAAAATTTATTTACTTCGCTGACAATTGCTAACAAAACATATACGATCGTTGTCTAGGATATACGTGGTAACACTATCCACTAATATCTGAATTGCAGTTTATAAAATAAGATAATAAATGAACACTGTCTATTTAACAACATGATACATATTCTAGCACTGTCCAGGCATCAAAAAGTAGTCAAATAAATGTAAATCACAGTCACGATTAGTTAAAAACACCCGCTAGGATTCATCAATCAAACGCAGAGTTTTACCATCCAAAACGCAGAAGAAATCAAATCAAAAGAAAGCACAAGACCAATCGTTCAACCATGAATCAATCAACGTAGAGATAAGTAAGGTAGATGGCTGGGAAAAACATTATCCTTCGCTCATCATCCACGCATAGAAAAGCAAGGCATTAGAATCTATAGGTCTTTAAACACCAAAGTGACAACCGTTGATTCAGCTCCTAATTGACTGCTCAGGCATGGACTGATGACCTAGGGATAAGGGCAGAAGATAAAGAAAAATCTCTTCATAATAATCATTAAAACCCATACAGATAATCTAATGAAATCATAAGTTGGGTTCACCAAAGGAAATCCATCAAAAAATTGCAAGCAAGGGAATTACAATACCGAAGGAAGGCAGGTGCAAGACAATGCATAAATCTTAAACGAGCATAGAGAAATAACGTGAGTAAATTTAAATTCATTGCAAGTAACAATTAAACTAGTGTACCTTAGCCAAACACGATTGCTTAGTAGTTTATGTCCTGAGTGCTCCATCCATCTTTCTCTTGCAGACCGATGTTACCTCATCGGTAACTCCCAACCAATGCTAGGGGTACTCTTCTTCCCCCCTGAGCCCCCCGAGACACAAAGGGGCCACTCACACTATACCAGAGAACCGCTAGCACCCATCTCACCTCGCAAGGTCGAGCTACCACTCGTTACCCAAGCTGGGTATCCCAACTCCCACAAGATAAGTCAATCAAGAAAAACATTCTACAGCATAATGTTACACATCAAGATCCGATCCATACCCCTCCTCCTCCATCCTTTTCATAGAGTTTTTAAGTGATTTATTTCCCAAATTCTCATTTAATTTCTTTTTCATTAAATTAATCAGAAAAATCCTCCCCTGTACACATGTCACCCATCCCCCTAGTTGCACCAGAAATTAATTTCATTATTTATTTAATTATTCCTATTTCCCTCACCCACCAAAAAACATTCCTAAAAACGCTCCTTCGTGTCCCGATATTCCCTTACACGCTTTAAATGACTTACTCCTTCACTAAATTCCTAGTTGAGTTCATAATTAGAAAGTTCTTAAAGGCAATATTCCTTACTATGTCAGACATTCAACTTTTTCCTTACGTTTTCCTTTTTCTTTATGTTTCCCCTTTTTCCCTTAGTTTCCTATTTCTTCTAAGTTTCCCTCTTTTCCCGTTTAACTAAAACTCAAATTAGAATGTGTAGAAAACCACCTTTTACCCCTTTTTCTTTTTAATTAATAAAATTTAATTAGCATATGTAGAAAGAAAAACAATCATTTCCTTTTAAAAATTTTAATCCCCCAATATAATTTGATTTTAATAAATTAATTGAATTTCTTACCCCCTTCTTGTCACATGTTTAATTATGATTATTATTTTTTACCACAAGTGTCACTTAGACCTAGATTTTAATTTCCTAGGTTGGGTGGCATTTTTATTAGGGAAATTGTTTTTAAATCTTACTTATCACATTATTCATTTTAAGACTTACTAGTTTTATTCACTTACCCGTTGAAATCGCGACGCTCCCTTCAGGATGCACCAAGTGTTCCAAGGGTGCCACTTGCCTCTTTCTCTTTCCCTTGCGTGACGTGCCCTTCAGGATGCACTACATGCTCCAAGGGTTCCACTCACCTCTTTCTGGTTTCCTTGCGCGACATGCCCTTCAGGATGCACTATGTGATCCAAGGGTGTCACTCGCCTCTTTCTGGTTTCCTTGCGCGACGTGCCCTTCAGGACGCACTATGTGCTCCAAGGGTGACACTCGCCTCTTTACTGACTTGGTAGACATAAAAAACCCGTGGAGTCAATACTCCACCAGGTGATATTGTGGGATACTAAGGGCCTCTACCTTATTGCACGCCCCTTAGAATCATCATGAGCGACTATCACAATATGCCCTCACGACATCGTGGGTATTCTTGAACTAGGTAATCGTTAACCTGCAGTTCGAGCCACTATGAGAGTGCTAGTATGTTGTGGCAGGGCTGTTGTCCACACCTCTTCCTCAAAGTCTCTTTTTGTCGTGCATGACCCCTCTACTCCACATGTGAGTCTGGTCGGCAAGCTATCGTCAGCCTGCAACATCAACGAATCATGTTAGCAATAATAATCAATCATCATAACATCTAATCAGATGTACACATGTCATATCAACAACAATCAAACCATAATAGTCCACTCCCTGACTTGATCTAGAGTCCAAGGGGTTTCATCGATGCCTCTGCATCCTCGAGGTCCAAAGTCCTACACACTCAAGAGAACCTAGTCAATAACACCTGTCTATGTCAATACAAAAAAATGACATATCATCGTATCATAATGCCTCATAATCATAATCAAACGACCAATAGTATAATAATCTGGATCACTTGCAAGAAAGTGTCCTAAAAGAATAAGTTCTCTCAGTGCGCGCAAGAGAGGGATGTTACAAATTATCATGGTATTCTTAGTAAGCACACATGTTACAACACAATTATCATCCTATTTCCATAGCTAAGAAATTCATGAATGTTTCTTCAGATAGTTCATCCTATGCATCTCATACTTGTAAAAACATTATCCAGTATGTGACCAGAATTGGACCTGCCCCTCACTCAAACTTGAATATTAACCCTTAGGGAAGATTAAGAAGTCAAATTATCCTAGGGAACATATGAGCATTCAAATTAAAATATGAAATAAATCTATACAAGTAGATGTTGGAAGATTGGTTGTTGTCATTGATGTCAACCCTAGTCATGGGTTTTGGACCGCAAGATTGATGAAGTTATTTGGACATGAAGGAAAATCCACATGTAGATACAAGACCCATGGATGGATAGTATACTTCATGTTGTTTCCGGTGGTATGTGGCACGTCACGTGGATCCTCATGGTTGAGGAGAAATGAATTTTTGAAGATGACAAAGTGAATTGAAGAAGGAAGTACATGTAGGCCCTGAAGATAATTAAAGAAAA
>SNQJ01S0147105.1:26313-49868 GCA_010110895.2 Picea sitchensis | reverse complement strand
TGACAATGCAATATTGCATATTGACTGAAGAAGAAAAAAAAAAGAGAAGAAAAAAAAAACATATCAAGCTTTGGCAGGAAAAGAAAATATCTCATGTTTCTCTGACAACCAGATGAATGTTCGTCAGACTCGAGTACTTGATATTGCATGTGCATAAGATTGTTCGGTTCAAAAATGGGAAGCATGGTAGAAAACCCCATATATCCCATGGCCCCAGTTATTTTCTCGTGGGAACATATACCAGAAGTAAGATAAAACCAATGTCGTGACATGTTTTCTTTGTATATCAAATTTTTTGATGCCAAGGTCAATGTGTGATGCTCTATGGAACCTTGTGGGATCTTACTTGCGGCCTATTTGGAGTTTAGTTGGTTCTTGGTTGTATGCCTCATCTGTCAATTTGTATGGCGTTGTGGCACAAATGTAGTATGTGGCTTGTTTTAGCACTTTTCCTTGATCGATGAACTTGGTAAAATTAATCTCCTGGAATAATTTGAAATAAACGAATATATACTATGCGAAGTCCAATTGTGCTATCATATCAATAAGAGGCCCTTAAAATTCAAATTGGTCATTTTTATGCTTGCGGTGATAGAATTTAAAAAAACTTTGTTCTTTTTCCTTCATTTTTTTAAAATAAGAGATTTAACATCCTTTAATAATTTTATGTAATTAAATTGTACAATATTAATAATTTAGTATTTGAAAATAATGTTTTTAGATAATGTTAGATAGTTAATAGGGATGACCATCTGTAAACAATCACAATCTTGAGCCTGCCAGTCCTAGAGTCCAACTGTCAATTTGTATATCGCGGAACTTCGAGTGTTGTTTGGAGGACATAGAACAATAGAAGTGCAATGTTGAGCCAACCTGCCCGTAAGTCCACCTGTCAATTTGTATATCGCAAAACTTTGGGTTCTATTTGTAGGACACGAAACAATAGAGGCCCAATTTTGAGCTCACCAGCCTGAGAACCTGCAATCCAAAAAGTGGCTAAGTATGGAATGAGGGCTTTGTACATGCTCTATAAAATCTCATGTCCATACTTTATAAAAGTACATATTTAGTATGTATTACTTGTTTCTCAAAAAAATTCTAGGTGCGAAAGTTGGCGGATACACATGTTCATATTTCCACTTACTTTTATATCACCAGCCTGACCGACCCCTTGCCTGTTTCATATTGTACAAACTTTTTGGATCGCAATTTTTTGAATACACGGGTTTTTCTTTTAAATAAGATATTTAACATCCGTTAATAATTTTATGTAATTGAATTGTACAATATCAATATTTAATATTAATAATTTAGTATTGAAAATAATGTTTTCAGATAATGTTAGATAGTTGATAGGGATCACCATCCGTAAACAATCACAATCTTGAGCCCGCCAACCCTGGAGTTCGTTTGTCAATTTTTATATCGCGGAACTACGAGCGTTGTTTGGAGGACACAGAACAATAGAAGTGCAATGTTGAGCCAGCCAGCCCACAAGTCCACCTGTCAATTTGTATATCGTGGAACTCTGGGTGCTATTTGTAGGACACCAAACAATAGAGGCCCAATTTTGAGCTCGCCAGCCCGAGAACCCGCGATCCAAAAAGTGGTTGAGTATGGAATGCAGGATCCGTACGTGCTCTATAAAATCTCATGTCCATATTGTATAAAAGTACATATTTAGTATGTATTACTCATTTTTCGAAAAACTTCTAGGTGCAGAAGTTGGCAGATTCATGTCTTCATATTTCACTTACTTTTATATCACCAGCCCGACCGACCGCTTCCCCATTTCATATTGTAATAAACAAATATATACTGTGCGAAGTCCAATTGTGCTATCATATCAACAAGAGGCCTTTGAAATTCAAATTGGTCATTGTTATTCTTGCGGTGATATAATTTAAAAAAGCTTTGTTTTGTTTCCTTCATTTTTTTTAAAACAATAGATTTAACATCCTTTAATAATTTTATGTAATTAAATTGTACAATATCAATATTTAATATTAATAATTTAGTATTTGAAATTAATGTTTTTAGATAATGTTAGATAGTTGATAGGGATGGCCATCTATAAACAATCACAATCTTGAGCCCGTTAGTCCTGGAGTCCGTTTGTCAATTTCTATACCGCGGAACTTCGAGTGTTGTTTGGAGGACACAGAACAATAAAAGTGCAACATTGAGCCAACCAGTTCGCCTGTCAATTTGTATATCGCGAAACTCTGGGTGATATTTGTAGGACATGGAACAATAGAGGCCCAATTTTGATCCCGCCAGCCCAAGAACCCGCGATCCAAAAAGTGGCTAAGTATGGAATGAGGGATCCATACATGCTTTATAAAATCTCATGTCCATACTTTATAAAAGTACATATTTAGTATGTATTACTTGTTTCTCGAAAAATTTCTAGGTGCAGAAGTTGGCGGATACATGTGTTCAGATTTCCACTTACTTTTATATCACCAACCCAACCAACCACTTCCCTGTTTCATATTGTACAAACTTTTTGGATCACGAGTTTCTGAATACACAAGTTTTCTTTTAAATAAGATATTTAACATCCTTTAATAATTGTATGTAATTAAATTGTACAATATCAATATTTAATATTAATAATTTAGTATTGAAAATAATGTTTTTAGATAATGTTAGATAGTTGATAGGGATCACCATCCGTAAACAATCACAATCTTGGTGTGGAAGTTGGTGGATTCACGTCTTCAGATTTCACTTACTTTTATATCACCAGCCCGACCGACCACTTCCCCGTTTCATATTGTACAAATGTTTTGGCTCACGGTTTTCCGAATAAGCGAGTTACTGGATAGGCGGGTTCAATATTGCATTTCCATTGTTCTGTCGCCTGCAAACAACACTCGAACTTCCACAATCTACAAATTAGCAAGCAAATTGAAATAAAAGAATATATACTATGCGAAGTCTAATGGAACAATCATATGAACGATAGGACATTAAAATTCAAATTCATCGTTGTTATACTTGCGGTGAAGCTAACAGTACAAAAAATTTACTTAAACATCCAAAAATTGATTTTCTTGTAACTTTTTGATGCTTCTCTTATACAAACAGATCCTGGAAACTATAAACATCGCTCGTTGTATCTATTCCTTGATTGAATAACCTATTAACATGTTTAATGCACTCCATAGTTACAGTTAAGACCATCAATGGTGCTTTCTTACAACAATTCCCTCTTCTGAAAATTGCCATCCTCTTTCTCTTTTGCCATCTTCTTTCCCTTTCTTTACTTACTCGTTTTTTGGAAAATGTCTAGGTGTGGGATTTGGAAGATTCACGTATTCAGATTTCCATTGTTACTTTTATATCACCAGCCTGACCGATTGCTTCCCCGTTTCATATTGAACAAACTTTTTGAATCGCAAGTTCCCGCATAGGCAAGTTCAACATTGTGTTACCATTGTTCCGCTGCCTGCAAATAACACCCAAACATCCAAGATTTACAAATTAGCAAACAAGTTCCCCTTAATCTCGTATGCTTTCACTTTCTATTTACTTGGTCCTTTTTTCGAATGTCTCATGCTTTTATATAAAACCCCCAAAGTTTCGCAATATACAAATTTCCCTCTCGACATTATGCTTCCACTGTTCCCCTACGCACAAACAACACCTGAAATTCTGTGATATACAAAATGACGGCCGAAATCTGTCACTGAGATGCAATATGACCATCAACCCCTCACATCTTATGGGTATATCTTCTAACCCTTTTTTTTGTAACTGGCCCGACCACTTTCCATACTTGGGCATTTCTTGGAATCTATTTCATGGGTTGGCGGATGGACAAAATGTACAATGATTGGTCGCTCTTCACCATCACCACTACCTTCGTACTTATTTCCAGATATTCAATTATTAATCTTTAATTCTAGTAGTTCATGGTGGAAGAACCATTAAGATTGTCATTAATGTCTGGAAGGTCGAAGAAGATTTGTCATTACTATGAATTAAACCAAGATTTGTGGAGAAGAGTGTTATCCTTTCCAAGTATTCATTTCAAACATGATGCAATCTCTTTCGTGCACTGGCTGGTTGACACCTTTAAGAAATCTCTAATTATTAATCATTCTTCGTCGTCACCACCACCTTCACACTTTTTTCTAAATATGCAATTAGTGAGATTTAATGATAACAACTCATTATGCACGAACCCTGGAGATTGTCATTGATCAACGAAAGGCTCGAGGAGATCTTCCATTGATACACATTAAACAAGGATTTGTATCCCTCCCCAATTTTTATTTCAAACATTGTTTAGAGAAAAAGGAAATTCTCGTTAACTTGTGGCAGCATTTCTGTCCAAATACAGTAAATGAATTCGGGCATGATGGCTAGAGGTTCCAGTATTCTAGGGCATATTCTTACTACTCATCTCCCTCGGCCCAGGAGAAAAAAGGAGATGGTCCCTTGGTACACCGAGAGATATATTTCAAGCCAAAGAATTCCAAGGCAACCCTGCTTGCTCAGAGAACCTGCCCAGTTACATTGATGGCTGTCACAGAGGTTGATGCCATGGATTTTGAGCCAGAAGAAGATGATCTGATGGATGATGATATGATAATGGATGATGGCAATGCAAAGATTGTTCTCACTCATGTGCCCAAAGTGAAATCAACCATAACGGGCAGAACTTCCCGACTCAGTGATGGTGGTCCTGACAACACCAAAAGAAGGAGTTTTAGAAAAGAAATTGATGTTGAACGCAATAGCCACTTTGCAGCTTGAAAGTAGGAATTCCAGAGGTCCAAATTAGTCTGTTCTGGGAAAAAGACTTTCACTGCAAGGAAATGATATGTTGATTCTCCCATAGATATATTTAAATCCAAAAAAATATTCAATTGCGGGACTACTGTCATGTTCTCTAGATATATAATTAACATCTTTGGGAATGAGGACTAGTACTCCCAATGGTGCAAGGCATATTTCTACTAGTCATCCCCTTCCACCCATAATGGACTAATTTGGGCCTCTGAAATTGCACGTGCAACCCGTGTCCCTAAAGTTTTTCGACCGTGGAGAGGTGGTTTCTTGGTGTGTCCTAAAATTTAGTTAAGGGCTATTCCATTTGCACTGCAACATTTTTTATCTTCTTCCTCACGGGAAGCTTTTGAGAACTATCAATTTTACTACAAGATGATCCATTGAGGAGAAAACTGCCAGTATTTCCTTAAAAAAAAAGGCATGGTAATCAATTTTGTATGCATGTTGAAGGGAATCTTGATGGCTCCTACATACTGTGGATCTCGTGCCTGTGTTTGTGGCAGATACATTAAATGTTTTGGCCCAAAGAACTGGGTCCAATTTCTAAGGATAGATGTATAGTACTCATTGTTCTGTTTTTTTTTAAATGGATTTGCTATTAAAAAAAATTGTCGTGGAGTCTTTGTTGCTTCTTCTTTTCTGGATTTAACGCCTCTTCTCATTAGCATGGTTCGTTAGTATCATAGTTCTTCGATATTGTATTTTCTTAGGTAATTTGTTCTAATATGGAGCATCTAACAATTATATGACAATGTACTGTGTGGATCCACTAGGCTTTTATGTAAACAAAAAATGGATTACACACAATTTCAAACCAACGTTTAATTCTATTCACAATGCATATAGAACATAGCAATACCAAATCACAATGTTGCAGCAAAATCACCATTCTTGTTTCTAGAGATGCAATTATTAATATTTAATGCTAACAACCCATAATAAAAGAAGTTTAATGCTTAAGTTAATATGTTACAGTCATGGAAGAATGTATCAAGAACACACTTATACCCACAAGTTGCAATAAAATCCAATATTCAACAAAGCATTTGCTGACAATTAGTAGAAAATGATGGTTTTGCAACAATGGGGCTTGTTTGAAACCAATTCGCGCTTACAAAAATTGACCTCCGCCTTTCTATTTTCCCACTCTTTTATCCCTCGTAGTTTCTCTTTTTGGTTACTTAATCGTTTTTTTTCGAAAATGCCTTGTTGCATGGGTTGGCGGATTCACATGTTTTGAGTGAGTGCTTCCCCTTTGTATAAATTGGGCCTCTATTGTTCTGTGTCCTACAAGTAGCACCCAGAGTTACGCGATATACAAATTGACAAGAGAAATTGTGTGTTGGCTAGCTCAACATTTCACTTCTATTGTTCTATAACCTCCAAACAACATTCAAAGTTCCGCGATATACAAATTAACATACGAACTCCAGGGTTGGCGGGCTCAAGATTGCGATTGTTTACGGATGGAAAAGTTCTAAAACGAGCCACATACTACATTTGTGTCATAGAGGTTATATTAAAGGGAAAATCATGTTCTCTATAGTTATATGTCCTACAAACAACACCCAGAGTTCCGCACTATACAAATTGCAACACTCGAAGTTCTGTGATATACAAATTGACAGACGAAGCATATAACCAAGAACAAAGTAAACTCGTGGATTGTATTCCTAGTTGTTGTTTTATGTGCCCGCCACCTTCACACTTGTTTCCAAGTATATATCTTGGCAGGAAATGGGATATCTATTACAGATGTGAATATATTAGCCCTTCTTTTCCGTATTCTATGCTTAGCCAAATATATGTTCCTTGTTTCCCTAAAATTTATCTTTCTCGTCACTTATTCATTTTTTCAAATATGTTTGGCTACGCAAGTAGGCATACTTGTGGGTTCACGTTTGCACTTGTGCTCTTATATCACAACACCAACCGACCACTTCCCCATTCCATACCTAGTCACTTCTCCAACTGTGGATTCCCAGTAGGCAGGATCTAGATTGGACTTCTATTGTTCCATGATCTGCAAACATTACCATGACTTTCGCGATACACAAATTTACAACCGAACTCATATCACACTGTCTTCCGTATTACAGTCTACCTATCATGCCCTCTTCCATGGTACACATTTTTCACTGAAAACTTCTGAGACATACAATTTAACCGTCGGGTCCTCATGTCTTCTGTGGAACTATTGTCTCCCCATTTTGAAGCTCATCTGTCTGCTTTCCATACTTCACCATTTCTTCGAATTTCTTTCGTTGTTAGAGAAAGATTTTCCTCACCCTATGCAATCTTGTAGAGAGGGCCTTAATCCATTTCCCTATGCATACTTACTTTCCTTGATTGATGAATCCAGAGACAAAAAATAATAATTTTCCAGTTGTACGCGCCTTACAAACTATACAACATGCGTATACGCCGGATGCTCCATTACAACCAGCGTACAACGGGATTTGTGCCAAAAAATGAAAATTTAATGTCAAGTTTCCATGTCACGAAAGGAGATCTCGGATTCTTGGCATTCCATATACTGGAAAAATTCTGACTTGACCCTTCAGTTTCATTTTGAAGGCTATAAAGAAGCCAATTCCGATCTATGAAAAGGGGGAAAATTCAACTTTGAGAGAAAAGTTACTTTGGAGAAATTATTACTTCATTATTGAGTTTGCATCCCTTTCTCCTTTAAGTCTGAACACGGTGTTCAGCCCCCAAGATCTTCCCTTATTATTAGATAACCTCTTTGTCTCCCTTATATGAGATTGCCTTTGGTGGAGGATTGAAGTGGTGGAGGCCCAGTTGGAAGGAACTCCGTTTCTTGGTTTTGAACCATGCTAATACGAAAATCTCTAATGTTGTCTCTTCTACTAATCATTTATTAATATAAATACTCCTTTCTTGTCCAATTGATATCTTGCAAATATATGTATTATGATCCATGGGCATGTTTGTTTTGTATATTAATGGATTATGCTATCTAATGTGCTAACCTTTATATTATCACTATGTACTTTCTCTGCTTGTTTGTTGAGAACTTGTTGTAGGTATAAAGCTTTGGGTCAAAGTGCTCAATGGTGGACATCATCAAATGTTTAGACGAGGTATGCATCTTTCTTATCTCCTTTGCACATTAGTTTATATAAGTATGACTGCAGAAATCAACTCAATTCCAACATATTCTATATAAAATAATGTGCAAAGGAGATAAGAATAAGGCCTACCTCATCCAAACATTTGATGATGTCCACTGTTGAGCACTTCAACCCAAAGATTTATACCTGCAACAAGTTCTCAACAAACAAGTAGAGCAAGTACATAGTGATAATATAAAGGTTAGCACATTAGATAGAATAATCCATTAATATACAAAACAAACATGCCCATGGTTGATAATACATATTTTTGCAAGATATCAATTGGATGGGAAAGGAGTATTTCTGTTAATAAATGATCAATAGAAGCAACAATATTACAGACTTCTGTATTGACATGGTTCGGAACCAAGAAACCAAGTTCCTTCCAACTGGGCCTCCACCACTTCAATCCTCCACCAAAGGCAAGCTCATATAAGGCAGACAAAGAGGTTCTCCATCAATAAGGGAA
This sequence comes from Picea sitchensis, assembly GCA_010110895.2. NCBI lineage: Eukaryota > Viridiplantae > Streptophyta > Pinopsida > Pinales > Pinaceae > Picea > Picea sitchensis. The sequence goes on along the minus strand of SNQJ01S0147105.1, from coordinate 41,459 downwards.
GAGATTGGGGGATGAACACTATGTTTAGACTTAAAGGAGAAAGGGATGCAAACTCAATAATGAATTAGTAATTTCTCCAGAGTAACATTGCTCTCAAAGTTGAATTCTCTCCCTTTTCATAGCTCAGAATTGGCTTCTTTATATCCTTCAAAATGAAACTGAAGGGCTGAGTCGAAACGTTTCCAGTATATGGAAGGCCAAGAATCAGAGATCTCATTCCGTGACATGGAAACTCGACGTTAAATTTTGATTTTTTGGCACAAATCCCAATGTACGCGAGATGTAATGGAGCAGCCAGTGTATACACATGTTGTATAGCTTGTAAGGTGCGTACAAGTGGAAAAATATTTATTTTTGTCTTTGGATTCATCAATCAGGGAAATTAAGTCTGCATAGGGAAATGGAGTAAGGCCCTCTCTACAAGATTGCATAGGGTGAGAAAAATCTTTCTCTAATAGATGCCCCTTAATGTGTGAGGTCAGAGGAGTATCCGCGATGGACAAAATACATTATAAATAACCTAGAAGTGGAGTGGTAGAGAGCCAGTTGGACGAAATCGATTTCTCATTACATTCTGTACTGACTTTGCATACATGGCTACCAAAATTACACTGCAGATGCATGTGGAAATATACCAAACATGTGTCTGTGGCCATGAATAGGAAAATACAAATGCGGTTACATGCCAATAGTTGTCATAGTCATGAACAAGGCCTCAATAAAACCAGTCTCAAAACCAATCTGAAGATATTTGTATACCATGGAGTACAATTTGATCTTCCATGATCACTGAAGTCATATAGGTACTAGTCCAATGAAAAGGAAACAATAGCTCAGGAAAAGTTGTGACCACATAGTGATGTCTTCAAGTCTTCTACATAATTTTCCAAAGGTGGAAGTCTACATCATGTGAATAAAGGAGTTGAGGTTGAACACAATGAGACATCATTTGATTACCGATCATTGATGTATGTCATTAACAAACACGAGACAACCTACCGATAATGAAAGTAGGTATCAAGGCACCGAGTACATTCTTATAAGTGTGAATAGAGGAGTCAGTGTTGAGAACTTGAAGAATCCATCGATAAGGAGACATTGATGTATTCCCAACTATCGATGATGAAAGAACCTGCCACTAATGAATGCAACCCTCAAGGTACTCATAAGACTCTAGATCTCGTTTCCAAATAATGGGATGATGTCGATGGAAAGAGACCTGTTGAAAGGAGAGAGTTAAGGCATATCGCATCAGTTAGCACGAGGTACAAAGCAGGAACTTCATGATTTGGTGGAAATCGGACAAAGAACAAGTTCATGAATGAACAACCCTGTGCATCTTTCGCATGTGCCAAGTGAAAGAGGTACATGAAAAATACCCTCTAAATAACAACCAATGATGAAAATTGTTGACAAAGGCGAGGAAACCACCAATAAGGATAATGGCATCTAAGACACTGCACAAATCCCAATGTGTGAATAGATGTCTTGTCATCGAACACAAGGGAAACCACCCAGTCAATGACCAATGATGAAATGTCGATTACTAGGTTCAAGGTTACCTACCAATGATGAAAGTAGGGCCAGGATGCATGATAGGACTAAAGTATCATGTGATTATGAGACAAACTAAGGGTATGGCCGACATGCAAAGTCAATAGTTCTTAGGAGTGGTCGACATAGGTTGATAGACTTCCTTTGAACAAGAGCATGAGACATATGGTGGACTCTGACAGCATAGACCCAATGATAAAATTATGAGATGTAGGAGGCATCAATGGAGTTCTCTATAGGGACTGAAAGAGTAACCAATTAGTAGAGAAGAATCAGTAACGAGCTCAACTTCCTAAGGCCATGATAAACCCAAAATTATGATGACAAATGGACTCAATAACTTTGTGCTCTGTTCAAAGGCGACATGACTGTTGCTGATATAAGATAATACTCCCTTCCCGCCTGTCTTTTTTTGTTTTTTCATAACAAACAAATGCTATGATATAGAGGAGGAAACGAGTGTCACAAGTAAGAAAAACTAGTTCTAGCAGTGAGACATACCTATGCTTAATGCAGGGAAGTGCATGTGGGAGATGGACACTCGGGGGATGTTCCCTGCTAGGTATAGGGTGTCAAATTGTGAAGGATATAAACAAGGCTCTGCTTGGTTGAGGATGAAAAACTGCTGAGGCAAATGGCTTATAACGCAAAGCGAGAACTGGCTATAGGCTCAATACTGCAAGCAGGGGCATGAGATGCAATCACAACTTAACACCAAAAAATGTCCTTTTTTATGTCTTTTAGTCTACTTGGTGTGAAAAATGGATAAACTTGTGCCAGAAAGACATATTTTCAAATCCAATTTACAAGTGTGAAAAAGACAAGTTCACTCGGCGATCTTTTCTATTTTTTGTAACGAGTCAGAAAAGACCTTAACTAAGACTCATGACCTTTCAAATCCAATTTAACGAGTGTGAAAGGGACAAATCATTCGACAATATTTTCTCTTTTTAAAGGGAGTCCAAAAAGAGATTAACTAAGACTCATGATATTTCAAATCCAATTTAACGAGTGTGAAAGGGACAAATCGCTCGACAATATTTTCTCTTTTTGAACGAGTCGGAAAAGGGCTTAACTTGGACTCATTAGGGATATTCTAGGAAAAACGTCATGTGGCAGGACAAGGCTCCCATGCTAGACTTCTGTAGAATGTCAGTATCTTACAAAGAACCGACACAAGCTTGGGAAAACCCAAATCTCTCCAAGTTGAGGAGGACAAATTTCTAACGGAGGTTATCGTCTTCATGATATCGAATAATGTCTCTTATTGGAAAAGACATAGGCGGAGGCATTGGAGACTCCACAACACCGTCCCTGTCAAAGGGAATCTCTTCGAGACTTGGAGGGAGAGAACTCGGGAAGAGTAAAACTCTCCCTTGTTCAGAAGGTGCAAGACTATAAATGCTAAGGACATGGCATAGAAGGTATAGAACCAGATCCAAAAGAGCGAAATTGATCAAAAATTGCATCGACGCGACCACTTCCTTAGACTTTTCACTCTCCAAGAGAAGAGTGGGGTCGATCGAAGATTGCATTGACACAACCACTTCCTCACCCATTGGTTGGGTAGGATGTGAGATAACAAGGTCAAGAGGTGCATCACCCCCCAAAACAAAGTGTCGTCGGTCGAAGATTGCATCGAAATGACCATTGGTTGAACAAGATGCGAGACAACAAGGTCAAGAGATGCATCACCCCCAAACATAGGAGAGGTGTCAATCGAAGATTGCATCGACACAACCACTGGTTGAATGGGATGTGAGACAATAAGGTCAAAGGATGCATCAACCCCTAAAGGAAAAGGGGTGTCAACGTGAAGATTGCATCGACATGACTATTGTATCAACCAAAGAAGGAACAAAGTGTGGGGAAACCATAGACGACTCAGAACCCGGAGGGCCCTCAAGTGAGAACCATGCTTTCAGTATCTCGACAATAGCAGGACATAAACGAGTAAGGTGGTTTTCTTCACAAGTCCTGCAAAGGAATCTGGCCTTACGTCTGAAACATCTAGGCTTCCAATCGTATGAATTCCCCCAGCATAACTTGCAATGGCTGGTGACATGCTCCCAACATGACTTGTAGAGGCTAGTATAAAATCTCCAACATGACTCACAGAGGTTGTCGATGGATCCCGAACATGACTAGCAGAGGTTGGCGATGTATGTGTAGTGTGACTAGTAGTGACCAGACATGTGCTTCCAACATGAATTGCAATGGATGATTGCAGGTATTCAACATGACTCGTAGAGGTTGTCGACCAATATCCAACATGACTAGCAGAGGTTGGTGATATAATTCTAGTATGACATGCAGTGATTAGACTTGTGCCCCCAGCATGACTTGAAAAGGATGGTTGCTGGTCTTCAACATGAATTGCATAGGTTGTCGACCAATATCCAACATGACTAGCAAAGGTTGGTGATATAATGCCAGTATGACACGTAGTGACTAGACTTGTGGCAGTGGTGAATTGTGGCATTTGAGACCAAGGTCCAGGGAAAGATTGATTTTGAGAAATTGAAGGCCAATAAGGGTTTTGGTATATACCATGGACCTGCTTAATAGGATAGTATCCTCCTCCATACTGATTCATAACAGGTTGTAAGCGACATGACAAGGGTTACTCATGTGAGGATATATGTTGCCCCCAAACGAAGGAGCTTTGTAAAGGGGGTTGCCCATACAATAAGAATGACTCCCTCCATATGGAACACCAGAGGACAGACAAAGGTCCGCCATGGGAAAAGCGTTCGTAGGAACCGACATAGCAGAAGAAGGATAGGTGGATGGAGTGTAATAAGTAGAATGCCCACCCATTTGAGCACTTTCTCCTAGAACAGTGGATTCATAGGAAGGAATATTCAAATGTCCTACCGTAAGAGGTGTTTGAGGGATGTGACTCCCACCGAATGAAAAGGAAGAATATGGAGGCATCATGCCCCCAGACCCACAACTAGGATTCATAGAGGATGGCAAGTGTGAATACATGTCGAGCATACCATAAGAAAAATGATTAAAGACCCAAGGTGTTGACTGAGTACCATAATTCTACATACCATAATGAAAAGAAGAAAGATTTGTCCCCATGAAATGAGTGGACATCATGGGGGGGTAGCAGTAAATGAGGGAGCTAAAGGAACTCCACTATCCATGATAACAAAGACTCAATATGAAATCCTAAGGTCAACTAATAATCAAAGAGCACACAAAAATTCAAATGGCCAATATGCATGCAAACAGGGTAAAGTGGATGAGTGGCCTCCCTCCCTAAAGAAGGTATGTCTCACCCAAGAGGGTCATGAGACTCCCTGCTAAAGATAGGGGGTAACAGAATCGGTTACAAGGCCCCTCGTGGGCTTAACAACCAATCAGTCAGATCCCCTCAGAGAGGTAATCCTCCATAAAGGTTGTGTGTTGTCCGATCCTTATCTGACCCAGGGTACCTGTAGAATAACCCCTGCAAGTAACCTATGAGACACCTAATTCAAGAAAATATTCAACCACTATATAATTGATGCACAGACGAGAAGTCGTGAGTCAGGTCCACCGTATGGGAAGGGTAGAAAAGCCCTAAACCTTGAAATAATTGCCTCTCATAGGGGTAAAGGCACTAACAAGATCCCCAGATATGAATAGATCCATAGAAATATCTCTGACTCTAGGAAGGTATCGGGGGGATATCCCTTCAACCAACTTCATGCCACCTCGTGATTAACTCTGGTGTGAGAGGAGCCTCCTGATCTTACCAATTATACAATGGATTTATCCACTCCCTGACTCAGACATAGATGTTGATTTAATTTCCTTAGAGAAGTTTACTCACAAAATCCTATTCCAAGGCACTAAATCCTAGGCTAGTTTGTGCACCCTAGAAAATAAAATCGTTACTAATAAATTTTAAATTATAGCATTGATTTTATGGCCATGATTACTCAAAAAGGTATGTGGTGATGAAACCAATGGTGTTATGACTCTGCAAGAAAAGTAAATATGAAAGTAATGCAAAGTCCTAAATTTAACTTCTGATGAATGATATGCTCCTAAAAACGATGCAATTGTCAAATTCAACTGTACAATTCAAAATTAAAATTCAATCTTTCACTATATGCACTAAGCTAATGATAGAGATTCAAAGACAAAAATGTCAAGCAATGAAAAATGCCTATTTTTTTTTTTTTGTATTTTTAATATATCAGAACTGAAAATGCATGGACTGAAAAGTAAATTGATATATAGACCTACTGTGTATAAAAGAGATATAACTCAAGACGGATATCAAGCAATGAAACACCCAATCAAGTGTACCAGGACAATAATAATGAAAAGATGAAGAGAAAAACTTTGCCCAAAAATTCAACAAAAAGAGGGTTTCCTATCATCCCACAAACACTCAACAGGCACTATAGAGAGCCAAGAAGGCTCAACAAGCATCAAATCCCACCCATCAAGCACCAGACCAAGCAAAAAGGCAAGGAAAAAGGATGTACACGATTGTTTGGGAAAACAATGTGTATATACACATCTTGTAGTGAGACATACTGTGTATGTACACGATTCTCAAGGAAAAAGGCACGTATATGCTTTGAAACAAGGCAAGGCAAGGGAGAAAGGCTGAAAACTCAGACCCATAGTGAACAAGAGCTGTCAAGAAAAAACACGACAAGAACCACAATAGAAACGAGATAAATCTATGGAGAAAAGTACTTCAAACTCTAAGAAAGAAGATTCTCCCCAACGGAGTCGCCAGTTCTATTACGAGGAAAATTTCTCTATGGCTAGGGTGAACCACAAAACACAGGTATAACTGTAGAAATAAAATCAATTCCAGCATATGCTGTATAAACTAATGTGCAAAGGATATAATAAAGAGGCCTACCTCGTCCAAATGTTTGATGATGTCCATCATTGAGCACTTTGACCCAAAGATTTATACCTGCAACAAGTTCTCAACAAACAAGCAGAGCAAGTACATAGTGATAATATAAAGGTTAGCACATTAGATAGCATAATACATTAATATACACAACAAACATGCCCATGGATCATAATACATATATTTGAAAGATATCAATTGGACAGGAAAGGAGTATTTCTATTAATAAATTATCAACATAAGCGACAACCTTATAGACATCTGTATCGGCACAGTTCGTACCAAGAAATCGAGTTCCTTCCAACTGGGCCTCCACCACTTCAATCCTCCAACAAAGGAAAGATCATATAAGGGAGACACAAAGGTTCTCCATCAATAAGGGAAGAGATTGGGGGCTGAACATTGTGTTCAGACTTAAAGGACAAAGGGATACAGACTCAATAATGAAGTAATAATTTCTCCAGAGTAACTTTGTTCTCAAAGTTGAATTCTCTCCCTTTTCATAGCTCAGAATTGACTTCTTTATAGCCTTCAAAATGCAACTGAAGGGTAGATTCAGAACGTTTCCAGTATATGGAAGTCCAAGAATCAGATATCTCCTGTCGTGACATGGAAACCTGACATTAAAGTTTGATTTTCTGGCATAAATCCCAATGTACGCGGGTTGTAATGGAGCAACCAACATATACACATGCTGTATAACTTGTAAGGTGTGTACAAGTGGAAAAATATTTATTTTTGTCTCTGGATTCATCAATCAGGAAAAGTAAGTTTGCATAGGGAAATGGAGTAAGGCCCTCTCTGCAAGATTGTATAGGGTGAGGCAAATCTTTCTCTAACATTCACGGATCGTTGGTTTGGCGGGTTTCAAGAAATATCTAATTCCTAATCATTGTTTCCTGTGCCCGCGCCCTTTTGAAATTAGCAATTAGCAATTGTATATAAGATCTTATTTCTAGGTATGCAATTAGCAAGCGTTAATGCTAAACCAGGATTTAAGGAAATCTCCCATTAATACGCATAAAACCAAAATTTTTGGATGGTTATATTATCCCTTCCGATTGTTAATTTCAAACATCATGGAATGTCATTTGCGCATCGTTGGGTTGGTCCATTCACGAAATCTTCAATTCTCGATTCCAAAAATGAGTCCAGTCGACCGTTTCCCTATTCCATACTTATCCACTTTCCCTGAATTCTGCAAATATACAAACCGACCGATGAACTGCCCCACCATGCTCTCTTCTGTTTTACACGTTTTGCAGTAAAAAATCCGACACATAAAATTTGACCGTGGGAGACTTGCCTCTCTTGAGTATCCCCTGTAACCCTATTTTGAATCCCTTCTAAATGCTTTTCAGACCTTTCCATTCGTTCCTTTCTCTCCCTCATCTCCCCTACCTTAGCACTTGTTTATAATAAAAAAATGTTTATATATATATATATAGTACATTTTTCACTGAAAACTTTCAAGACATACAATTTGACCATCGGGTCCTCACGACTACTGTGGAACTATTGTCACCCCATTTTGAAGCATGCCTGTCCGCTTTCCATAATTTTCTTTTTCATCGAATTTCTTCCGCAGATCGTCGGGTTGGCAGGTTCAAGAAATATCCTATTCCTAATCGTTGTTTCCTGTGCCCATGCCCTTTTAAAATTATCAATTACCAATTATATATAAGATCTTATTTCTAGGTATGCAATTAGCAATCAATAATGCTACACCAAGATTTGAGGAAATCTCCCATTAATATGCATAAAACCAAATTTTCTGGATGGTTATATTATCCCTTTCGAGTGTTAATTTAAAACATCATGGAATGCCAGTTGCGAGTCATCGGGTTGGTCCATTCACAAAATATTCAACCTTCGATTCTGAAAATGAGTCCGATCGACAATTTCCCATCATCATACTTAGCCACTTTCCTAGAATTCTGCAAATATACAAATTGATCACTGAACTGCCCCATCATGCTCTCTTCCATTTTACACGTTTTGCAGTCAAAAATTCTGACACATAAAATTTGACTGTGGAACACTCACCTCTCCTGAGTATCCCCTGTAACCCTATTTTGAATCTTGTCCAACTGCTTTTCAGAACTTTCGATTCGTTCCTTGCTCTCCCCCATCTCCGTGACCTTCGCACTTATCTATTATACTTTTTTTTTTGTATTTTAACAGTTCATCATGCACCATCCATACAGATTGTCATTAATCAACGAAAAGATCGAAGATCTCTCCCATTCATAAGAATTTAACCAAGATTTTGTAGAGAGTTACATTATCGGATCCAACTGTTCATTTTAACCATCGTCTGTATAAAACCAACGTTCTCATAAACCTATGGCATCAACTTGACAACAATTCTATGGAGATACAGTGAACATATTCAGGTGTGACGACCAAAAGACTTTATGTAGCACTTACTCCCAAAGACTTTGAAGTGTTTGATTGAAGCAGTTTGTCCATACCATAGTTCATAAGGTGTCTTGTCACTGTGTGGTCTGAGGTGAGATTTGTTAAGAATATGGATTGTTGTGTGTATTTCTTCTACCCAGTAGGTTTGACCAATGTTATTCTCATTCATCATTGACATGGCCATTTGCTGAATTGTTCTATTTTGCCTCTCAACTACTCCATTTTGCTGTGAAGTTCCTGGGATTTTGTATTCTCTTTTGATCCCATGTTTATTACATAATTCCTTGAAATCACTTGACATAAATTCTCCCCCTCTGTCTGATCTTACAACCTTTAATATGTTGCATGTTTGATTCTCAGTTAAATCCTTAAATATTTTAAATTTCTCAAATGTTTCATCTTTTTCTTTGAGAAAAGAAACCCAAGTAAGTCTGGAGTAATCATCAATGATCAACATAAAGTATTTTTCCTTCCCTGTGCCTTCTTGTCTTGATGGTCCACATAAATCCATATGAACTAATTGGATTGGTTTTTTCGTTGAAGTAGAGCTCTTGGATTTAAACCGTGTCCTGGTTAGCTTTCCTACTTGGCATGGTTTACACACAGAGTCTTGTGGCTTTGATATTCTTGGAAGATCTTTTACTGCATCAAGATTTTTGAGCTTGATTAAGTGGTCAAAATTTAGATTTCCAAGTCTCCTATGCCACAACCAACTTTCATCATGTTTTCTTAGATGACACTCTTCTTTATCTTCTTTCAACACATATACATTATTTTATGTCCTTATGACTTTAGCCACCACTTGTCCCGAGTTTACAAAATTTATCTTACAATCCATGGAAGTGAACACCACTTCACATCCTCTATCACACATTTGACTTACACTGAGCAAATTATGTTTCATCCCATCTACAAGCAGAACATCCTGGGATTTTCCTTTACCATTACTCAAACTCACCATCCCTTTACCCTTGATTTTACCCGATTCATCATTTCCAAAGGTTACATTTCCTATTTTTCTTTTACTTATAGAAATAAACTTATCCTTGTCTCCAGTCACGTGCTTGGAACATCCACTGTCTATATACCGGGGGTATTTTTGTTTTTGAGCTGAAAGTACTATACCACATTTTTCACTATCTTTCTTTTTCCATGTGTTGGAATTTCTAGCTAAAGGATTTATCCTTGGATTTGCCTTGTACTTCTTCAAATTTTAGTTTGCAACTTTGTGGCCGAAGTTATGACAGTTATAACATTCAAGATCATTGTTTAGTAGGTAAAAGTTATTGGTGCTACATTGTCTCTTCATTGGTTTCCTAGTTCTATGTTTTAAAGATTGTTTATTTCTTGACCTCCGCAGTTGGATGTGTCTAAACTTAATTTGACAATTTGCAATCTTATGAAAAAAATTAGAACAGTAAAAACAATAACCATGGAAGAAATTTTGGTACCTAAAGGATGGATTTCTTCTTGGCATTTGTTGCTTCATCTTCTGATCTCTTTTTTTTTTATCAGCGATCATCTTGTCTTTATTAGCTTTTGGTGACAAAGTACTCTCATGGTATGATTGTTTGCTGACTTGGAACTTGATCATCTTTACTGGATCTTTGCTTTCTGGATGTTTGCTGCTTGAACCATTTACATAGCCTAAACCAGTCTTCAGTAAGGGAGATCTTTGTTTGCTCAGAATGTGGTTTAGTTCTATTGTGTCTTTAATGCTTGGAATATTTTGGAGATACAATGTTTTAAACTTCTCCATCTCTTTTTTGGTTTTAACTACCTCTTCTTCCAAGGCTTCACATCTTGCCTCTTTTCTGATAACTGTTGTTTCAAAATGTCCTCTATTTTCTTTGCTTCTTCTAATTCCACTTTTAGCAGTGCAAAGTCTTCATCAAGTTATTTATTGTATTTCTCAAACTGTATCAACACTTGTTTTTTCTTTTTCTTCTTAGATCTGAGTCTAGCAATTTCTTCTAGATCATTGATCAGTTATCCTTCTAAGTCAACCACAACTTCTTCATATTCAACATCACTTCCTGTGCTTTTATTATCATAATCTTCTTTGGCCATAAGCATAAATTCATTAAACTTTTCTTCACAGGAAGAGTCATTGTCTGTGTCTTCTGAAGAGTCATCATTGTTTACACATAAACATTTCTTTTTACCAAATCTCTTGGGTTTGTACTTCTTTTCACCTTCAGAATTTTGATCCTGCTTCTTGTGTGGACAATTAGATGCAAAGTAACCTATATTTCCACAGGTAAAACATTTGAAGGGAAATTTTCCTTGGTACTTGCCTGATCCTTTCTTTAGTCTTCTCACAAATTTTTCTTCAATTTCATCCGGCTCAAAATCCTCATTCTTATCTTCTTTAAATGATGCTTCTCTTGAGGTGGGTTTATCTTTACCTATCCTCATTTCATAGGCACAGTCAGAGTTCCTAGGAGCTAGTCAATAGATATAGCTTTTAGATCATTAAGTTATTTTATAGCATAGACCTTTGGGTTGAACCTATCTGGCAGAGATCTCAAAATTTTCTGAACTAAAGATACATCTTCAATTTTTTCACTAAGTCCTATCATTGCATTTACTTGTTATTCAACTCTCAGAAAGTACTTCCCAATAGTTTCATCCTCTTTCATCTTTAGTTGTTCAAACTGTAATCTATAGGTTTGAAGCTTGGCATACTTTACCTTCTCATTACCTTCATAACTGCTAAAGAGTTCGTCCCACATTTCTTTGGCAGTTTCTAAGTGCATAACTTTTACAAATTTTGTTTCTGCAAGCCCACTCAAAATAGCATTCATAGCCTTAGTGTTGAATATGAATTCTATCTTGTCATTCTTAGAAGCTAGTACAATTGGATTTACATAACCAACCTCTACCACATTCTAGAAATATACACCTAAAGCCATTATGTAGGTTCTCATCCTAACTTTCCAGAAGGAAAATTTTGTTCCATTGACATGGGGGCCTTATTGGTTGAAGTTCCTTCATGGCTAGTCCTGTTTAAGCTCTAGGATCTACCCTTAGATAAAAGGAACCCTCTTTGATACCAATTGTTGAACAAATGAGAGGGGGGTTGAATCAGTTGTTACTGTGCTTAAACAATTATGCCCATTTTAAACTCTTTACAAAACACTCAATGACAATCACAATGATGCAGGGAAGTAAGAAATAGAATATTAAACATCAATCACACACATGAAATATACAGAGAAAAATATTTCTTGAGGAAACCCATAAAGGGAAAAACCTCTTCTTCATGATATGATAAGTAATCTTTATTTTCTTTACATTATCATTCTTATGAGCTCCAAATCCTCTTGAGGCTACAACCTCTGTTTTACAAGCATCAACTTGTTGAGAGCACCAACTCTCTGGTTTCTCTAGTACCCACTAGAAGGAAGCACCAACTCCCTAAGTGTTCCAACACCAACTGGATGGAAGCACCAACTTCCAGTCACACAAGCACCAGCCTGTATAACATATAACAATAGTTATCCCTTGCACCACCCTACCACCCTGGTTTTTTCTGGCTACAACTAGATGGAAGCTACAACTCCTTATGTTCGAACACCCACTTGAAACTTTTGAGGACATCAATCCTCCCTAGCACCTCCCTACCACCCTAAAATATAAATATTTTCTTTCTTAAATTTATCATAGTGATACAACATTTATCTATGGCTTACAAGTCTCATCACTGTTCTGCTACACTGATATTCTCTGCTTGCATCAGTGTCTCACTGCTCACACCCCTTGTGATTTCTGTTCTTTTTCATTTTATACTTTGTGTGCCATATACATTCTATGAATTATGCCTCTTCATGCTCTTCACTACTTCACTGTTCTACCCTATAGGTTGTTCACTACGTCTCTTCCTCACAAATGCATAGCTAACCAGTAGAGATACCTCCACTTCTCTGTTCTGCATCTTTTTCTCACATCGAGTTCTCTGCCTGATCATCATGGCAACTCTTCATCTTCTCTGGAAATTATGCCCAGTGTGTTCATAACCAGTGGGCGTTATGTTGGGATTCCTTAGATTCTCTGGTAGTCAAAACTCTTTGTCTTCTCTGTGAGTTACAACCAGTCAATTATGGCTTCTTTTGATTCTAAGCCCCTTCCTTCATGTGACCATCGGCGGTGACCAAATACCTATCTAAAAAGGTGCTTCCCGATTTATATCTTGTGAGCATTGGCTCTGTTTCATGATATGAACTTGGTCTATGAGATTCATGTCACCACACGATTGTGAGCACGTCCATAGGTGGTTTTAGCGCAACCCTCTTTTTTCCCTGCAATTAACTATGAGCCTTCATGCGTCCTTTCTCCAAAACCATGGTTTCGATTGCGGCCTGCTCACGAAAAATTAAGACCCAAGCATGTTCTCACCTCGCAATGGAGCATGATCTTGACAATGCTCCTGAATGGACTGTTCATATATGTCCTCTCAAGTTTGTGGACCATATCTCACATTCCTTCATCAATGACTGAGATTTACTTCGTGATCCAGGCTCTGGGATTTTCAAATATCAAACCCTATTGATATTGATTGGATATCTTCCAGAATGGAAGATCTACTGACATCTATCCTCTTCATTCGAAGGCTTTGCCTTTTTTCCTTTATCCACACGTGATCCTTAGTCTCAAAGATCAGGTGACATGTGGTCCTCCAAACCAATGGACAATATCGATTTCACCTTTCAGGCTTCAAGAGTTTCGATTCTTAAACTCCGCTTACTCCCGAAGAATTTCACCCTGAGTCCACGATCCAACGAGACGTGTCCCTTTTGGATCGATGATCACAATCCCTTTGGGTATTCGGGGTTTAGAAATTTCAACTCTCAACTTTCTTTCATCCTTCCTTTGCTTTTTCCTAGAGCTGACAATCCACTGATGCATGTCCTCTTTAATTCAATGGCTATCCTCCGCTTTGAGTATTTGGCCTTTGGAAATATCAAACCTTTTTCCTTCACGTTTTCCTAGAGTAGTTTCACCCAAATTTCATGATCTGTTGACATGTACCCTCCTGCACGATCAACGATCATACATGACTTCAACACTTCGGAACTTTAGGCTGATCGCTGCTTCATTCTCCTCTGGAATGGTCACCTGTTGAATAAGTCATAAGTGGTGGAAATCGCTTGCTGTCGGTTAACACTTCCACTTACACTGTCCTTCCACTGTACTAGATCAATGGTTGAGAATGCATCCGAAGTGATATTTAGATCGAATGACTCGTATCCACTTCGGGACTTCGACATTTAGGACTTTAGGACTTAGGGAATTTGTTGGTGGTTAAAATCCTGAAGTAAAACTCCTATAGTGATGTCACTTAATTACGTCACTTTATGAAATGTCATGAGCCTAATAGCTTCCATGTGTCACTCAAATTTGTGATTTGCACAAACCTGAAGTGCCAAATCAACTTAACACTTTTCATTATTTGATTGTGCCATGTGTCCTTGCTAACATAGTCTTACTGATGTGGATCCTCATTCACTTCAGGACTTCATCCTTTAGGACTTTGGGTATTTATACTTTTCAAGTCATCAATTCTTCTGAAGTGAGAATCCCTGAACAATAACCTCCTTGCTAGTTTTAGACACGAACTAAACATTGTTCATCAATCATGTTCTTAGATTGATGACTCGATCTTTCTACGATGTTGCATTTATAGCTTATCCTATCCTTCCACTTCAAACTGATCTGACAAATTTTGTTTACTCCGACTCTCCGAACTTCGGGTTTTTCAAGTCTCAAACTAAAAAAATCCTCGAAGTGATTTGCTTTAGAGTTGAGGATCGTGTGCCACCTATCATTCTTGACGATGGATGGTCTCTGCTTACTTCGGGACTTCGAGACTTTGACAAGTCTTCTCTCCTACGCTCATCAAAGGTTTAATCTTCTTGCATTTATTTCTAGATCCAACGACTGTTGATCCTTGACACTCTGTTGGCAGCCAACCCAATTTTTTTTCGATTTCTCTCAAAAAGCTTCCCACACCCCTTGTCGTATTACGACAAACCATTGTCGCATTGTGATAATGGACATTCATCTTATTTTTGCGCTAATCGACCCAGTTTTTCACAACTGCAAGTGTGAAAACACTTCTTTCGTTGATTAGATTTTCGTCGTCTTTGTTTGATACTTGATCACTGGTTTATCATCTGATTGCTAATGTTGTATCAGACTTATGTTCTTGAGCATTCTTGATTGCGCATTTGGATATATTTCATTGTGATACCTTTGGGCATGAAAGTTATTGGTCTTATCTATGAAAATTGTG
>SNQJ01S0147105.1:10828-26303 GCA_010110895.2 Picea sitchensis | reverse complement strand
CGGCCAACGGAGCCGTTAAACTCGTCAGGGTGGTCCATACCAAACGGATTGGGTTATTTAGACAACCCCGGACCGGTTCCACTCTCCCAGTTGACGGATGGACTGTTTCACCCGTCAACACACTCAGATCCAATGGATCAGATCTGTACGTCTCCTCTGCGCTTCCTCTAGTCACTAGACGTTGATCTAATGGTCATCGAGTATTCAGGATTGGTGATTCAATGGCCACTGTCGTTCCTCCTCCTGAGCATTCTGATCTCTATGACTTATAAGGTTTTCTAAGTGTTCAAAGGTCTCAAACTTTTCTCCTCCTGCAAGTCCTTTGCTTGGACCTCGACTGCACTTATGGAAAGCGCAAGGCGCTATCTCTTCTGAGATTTGAGCTATGCATACTATTTGCTCCTCCTCCTGAGCTTACACTTCCTTCTGCTCCGCCTGATGTTCTTTCCATAAATGACAAGCACACGCTTTCCTATAAAACATGCCAACACTCCTAGCTTCTCTTACTTATTTTCTCTTCTATTCCACCTCATTCAACCTCCTAGTTATCTCATTTATTTTTTCATCAAGAGACATAGAGATAAAATTTTCTAAACCAAGATTATGTAACTTCAACTAGACCTCAAACTGACATTGTAACTAAGAAACCTCATATATTTCTTAGTTAGCCTTGGACATTCTTTGTAGAAGTTAAACTTGTATAATGGAGCTAATAAATACTCACAAATGATTGAATAGTTATTTGTATATTTGTTTTCCCACAAAACCCGACCATACACATGTAAAGGGTATTTTGAGACGTTCAAATTGATATTAGGACCCCCAAATACATTAGTATCACTAACTACATCCAACCTATTATGATTCCATATAAAATGTAGGAACCATTAATGGTTTTTCCTTTGCCTTTTGTTCCCTCTCAATCATTTTGTTAAGTTAGTAAGAAAATATTGTATCCCAATTAAATAAACCTATAGTAGTAACCATTGTGTAGGCCAATGAAACCCAATCATATTTCAAATGCACATAGTATTTCTCCCCATACAGTCTAGCTATCGGATCCATGACATACATCTATGACTCTCATTAATTGATGATGGAATAACTACCATCTTCTTTAAAAAATAATATATTGTCTTCTTTCCACTGAATGGCTAAAATCTTCTTGACATCATGTTTATCATGGAATTCATCCACAAAGAGATTAACCAAATGAAATTCAGGCCAAAAAATAACCCACACATTGGCTTGCATCATTGATAATCATGCTCTTCTTCAAATTGGTATGGCCAATCATCCATTCAATGGATTTTGAAGATGACATAACAGAGGTACTTGCTACAACATAGTGCAAATGATAATTTTTTATGTTTATGGAAACCTTATCATAGGCTTCTCTTATGTATAGGTCATTGTGAGGGATCACCTCTGGATATTCTTCTCTGAAAAAATTATTATATAGCTCATCCCATCCAATGAAATATATTTTTGATCCTATATTGGTTTCAATATATTTATATATAGTCCATGGTCTATGTTGCTTAAGTGTAGGTATTTGGATCATAGGAACATACTCCTCCAATGAAGTTTATATCTCTATATGTTTTTTGGGGGAGGATTCACCTGTTTCTTTGGATTTTTCTTTAGGAGGATTAGAAGGATTTCTAATAGGCATTATTCTTGGTCAAATTTTACTTTGATGTAAAAAAACACATAAACAAAGTAAAAATTAAAATCTTTAGCATACATAGCAATAATAAAGACTTGAATATTATTTCCAAAAATATTATGTTAAATTGTGCAATGAAGAATAATTGAGACATATTTTGGAAAGAATTAATTACTATGAAGAATAATTGAGACATATTTTGGAAATAATTAATTACTAGCAATTTATGCTATTGAAAGTGTTAAATCATTCCCCTAGTCAAAATTTACCATAGCCAAGAACATATATTAGATTTTAAAATATTTCAATTTTATAATCATACATGGAATCATAACAAATATGCAATTGAATCCACAAATGTTTTCACACATAGTCGATTTCAACTTGAAACACACCATGCATAAAATTACAACACAACAATATTTTCACAAACAATTGCTTAAACTTTAATTGACAATCCTATTTGACATACTAATCTTACAAACCATAATTTTTTTTTGACCACACTCAATCCTCAATAACACTATTTGAATTCAATCTCAGTGTGTCTCAAAGAATATAATTTTTTTTTTGAAAATTTATAATCAGACAACCCAAATCCGACACCATGATTTCTAAATATGGATTAAAGCCGATCAAATTTTCCACATGTTTGAAATTAAATGTTGATTAGACATTTCATCTACTAGATCAGTGCATTAATGGCCATTAGATTTATTTTTCACTAGCCACTCATCACTTTCGTGTTTTGAGAAGTTTTGAATTGAAACAATTGCAAAGTGAATTTGGTTGAGTGATAATATGAACCCTTGGGAATTGTGCAAAGTGAGGTCACCAATTGGGCCTTTAGAAGGTGGAAAAAAAAATTCAATTTTCCGCAACAATTCTTATTGGCACGAGAATAAACTTTGACATCGCTGTCAAGGATGGAATTTGACAGAAAAATTGCCGGTCATGGTCCAATTTTCCCGTCAAATACGGTTCAAAATTTTGTGAACCCATCAACTTTCTTTGTTGGAACTAGAAAAAAGGGCATTGTAGTGGTGTAGACCATCAAATTCGATGGGATTTTCAACTTTTAAATTCCCTTCTATGAACTACACCAAGGGTCTAAAGTGTAGGCAGAGAAAACCGTTTAAAGTCTCCTACTTTTAATCACTATCCCAACATTACCCCACAATCATACATAAAAGACAAGAGAGAGGGATATGCTAGTCCTACCTTAAACTCCGCATCCAGTGTCGATCCCTTTGCGCTTGGTTTTTTCCTAACTGCAAATCTCCTCCCAAGGCTGACCTGCATTCATCAAAAGACAAACAAGAAACTACAAGAATGCATTCTACATATGGATTAGTGGGTTAGACATCATAAACAAGAGATGTAAAAAATTCATATCAGTTTAAGATGTCATTTAGCGGGATGGAAAAATTACTTTTTTGTATTAATCTCACAAAAATTCACTTACAACATGAGACCGAAACTTCTCCTCAGACTTGGTACTCAGCTCCTCTTCACCATGCACCAATTTCTTCCATGTCTTCTTCTCCTCTTCAGTTCTCTCTTAGGGAAATGGTAAAGGGCTTTGCAATTGGGGCAAAGGGGTATTGATAAAATGGGTAGAGTTTCTTTTCTCTAGTGCTTCCCTTTGTAATGGGACCCCAACCCCTTCTTTTATAGGCCAAAAAGTATAGTAATGATTGGGGTGACTAGCTATGGGCAGTCAAACGGTTAAGTAACGACCTAGAAACCAGTATCCTATGAAAATTTCCACATTTTGCGATATTTTGTGAGTGTACGCGGGTTGTAGTGGATTAGAAAGCATGTGTATGTGTGAAGTAATGGTGCAGGGCATTTACACCTTCAAAAAGATGGTTATTAGAAGAGTTGTTCAATAATGGCTTGGTAAAGATATCAAGTTAGATGGCCTGATGCCAAGTATGGATGTCAGGTGCAATTTAGGGTTATAACAGATGCCCCCTAACATGTGAGGTCAGAAGAGGATCTGATGGCTGAAATACATTACAAATATTCACCACTATACGACGTGAGTGAGCTCAGGGATCGGAGTTCAGGAGGTGCCATCTGCAAAAATAACAATTTGTCTCACCGAGGCGAGCATACCCATGCTCGAGATGAAATAAAATCATGGCTGCCAATCAAATACACTACAGATCCATGTCATATAACTATATAAAGTGTAGCCGCGAGCAATACACAACGGATCTACATCTCAAAATCAAAAGATATATATGTATGGTATCCATCTTCAAGAAGCCAATGATGCCTGATGGCTGGAGATGAGCTCTTCATAGCTCGAGCAACAACCTCAAAATCTTCAAAAATCGGGTAGGAGTGTAATATCAGTGTATGACTTCACTACCCAGAGGTCTTTGATGACTCATCAAGATTAGACAAGAGGATCTTGGTGATCAATGCATAGAACTTCATTGATTTTGAACAAGGACTCGATTGGTATTTTGGGGTGGTCGGGCATGAGGACAAGAGACAAACTGAATAAGGGCCGACTCAAGTTGAGTAAGACTTCCCTTGGACAAAAGTATGAAAAAATATCAGACTTAGGGAGCATGGCATTGACATAACTTCATGATGCAGGAGGCAACGCGAACTCTCCAAATGTTTAGAAGGGTAACCAAAAAAAGGAGGACACAACTCTATGTAGCGAGAACAACTTTCTAAGGTCATATTGAATCCTAGATCTTGATGAACAAACGAAAGGATGTGCTTTGTCCAAGGGCAACTCATTGTGCTATCAACAAAAAGAAAACACTTTTTGCTTCCTCTTTTTGGGGTACATTTGATTTTTTTGTCTTTTTCAATAATTTTGGGAAGCTTGAAAAAGAACAAAGAATGCTACGTTACAAAGGAGGATCGAGTGTTGAAAACATACCAGTTCCAAGCGCAAGGAAAACATTGATTCTTAGAGAAAGGGGACATATGCAGGCAAAAGGACACTCGGGAAAAATTCTCCATGGGTCAAGGTGTCAAGATGCAGAGGAAAAGTGCTACAAGGCTTGCGTATAAGGCATGCTTCAAATGGTTCAGTTGAGAGAAACATGGAGTTGTCATTAGACCAAAGATGCAGGAATGCAATTGCGATTAATAAGACACAATGATAACATCCTTCGATGTGATTTTAACGATCCCAGAGAAGGTAAGCTCAATGGTTTTTCAGTTTTAGGGAGTCTAAAAAAACGTAAAAGAAGACTCCACTGGGGTACCTTTTTCGAAGGTAGTCTAGTCGGTTCGAAAAAGGGTTAAACTAGCACCAACCAGGATCTACATAGGGCATCCATGTATAGGTAGGCTCTACCACTAAATTACGACACTTCTAGAGAAAAAGTGAGGGTTCCGTGTCACAATTCGGTGGGATCGATCCTATGGAAAAGAAAAAAATACAACGAGGTGCAAAAAGTGGAGGTGCAATCCTATCTTACATGCACAAAGTTGGAAAATTGAATTTTTACCAAAATACCTTTCAAACAGACCCAAATCTCAAAAAACTTCCCAATACCCAAAGTAACACTAATCGTAACATCCCCTGAGAAACTCAAGAACCATAGTAAACAATTTTCAAGCTAGAAAAAATGGAAAAAGAGGCCAAAAAATGACAAAAAAGGGGCCAAAAAGTCTATAAATAGAAAGTTGGTAGCTCATTATCACCTTTGTAATTTGAGAATTGACCAAAAGTCAAAAAACACCCCTTTGTCAAAATAGTTGATTCTGGGAGCTTCAATTGAGGAAATGGACTTCCTTTTCGACCAAGTAAGTACATACTAACCTCCCTTGCATTTCCAACTTCCATTTTTTCATTTATTTTGGTTTTTTTGGGGGGCGCTGACCTTTAAAGAGGTCAGCCCTGCATGTACGTGGGTTGTCCAAGCACAACCACATGTACACGCACGCAGAAGAGAAGATGCTCGCATGTAAACATGACTGTCCTCAAGACAACCCGTGTACACCCTCCAATAAGTGGGATAAAATGGAAATGCGAGAGTTAAATCACCATTGATTTGTTTTTGTAGGATGTATCTGCATTGGAGAGAGATTAGGGAGCATGAGGACATTGATTTTTTGGTTTCCAAGGACCCTGCTGCTATCATTTTTTTGTCACAATGCGGGTTGTTAAATTTCTTCCAGTGTCCATTTACGAGGACACAACCTAGGTTGCTAAATGAATTGATAGATTACTGACATCCTCACACAGAGGCATTCATGCTCAAGGGGAATTCATTGACTCCAATGACTAAGGAAATTTACTTCCTAACTGGTCTCTCGAGGAGAGGGGATCTAGTCAACTTGTGTACTTTTCTCCCCAGGCCCCACAACATTAAGGAGTTGATTGGAATCCATTGCAAGGCTGGTACTGAGAAAGTAGGTTCTCAGGTTCCTATACATAAGATCAACAACTTATCACTCAAAGTGATAGTTCTACTTATTGGGCAGATCACTGGATTCGCAACTTTACATCAGGCTTCCTGGGCACAAATTCTTGTGTGGTACAGTGCCTAAATGTATGGATTTTTGACTGGAGTACCACCATGATGGATTGCATGAAGAGACAACTGACAGAGTGTCATATATGAGAGCACCGAAACTTTGGGTTTGGGACCGTTTTGTGCTCTTTTTTCTTCGAGAGGGTACCCAGCCTTAGTCCTCGAAAGACTATATGAGGGCACAAGGCCTCTCTCCTGGCGCTATGCATATGGGTGATGTTTTTTCCATGACAGGGGGGAGGGAGGACTATCGAGGCCTTTGATAAAAAAAAAATTGACTGGTGGTCACGACAGATTCTGGCGATAGAGGATTACCCCTATTCCAGGATCAACTTTTCTAGAGATCCTGACATGCCTATACCTCCCAGAGCAGAGCGAGGAGAGATGGGTAAGTTTTCTTTTCAAATTTATTTAATTTTTATGTCTTTTTATATATATCATAATTTTTTTTTAATACCAGAGTATCTGACACTTACGTATATGTTATGTACATATGTGGGACCAGTGCGTCCAACAGACTTCTCGAGGACTAGGCAGTGTCCTCGACCAGAGACAAGACCAGCTGGAGCCACAAGACCACCAACAGTAGCAGGGGGGCCTCCAACCAAAGAGGCTGAGAGAGTATTGAGACGGGTAGAGAGGAACCTTACCGCTCTCACTTGTACAGTCCCTATGGTGGATATTGAGGATCTCCCACTGTCGATGCAACCTCACGTAGTTGGAGTGCCATGGACCTGGGTCCAGCTCTTTCAGCATTTAGTGAATGTTGTTGTTCACTACGGTAGGGCCAATAGGCCCCTCCCTTAGCTAGGTTAGACTACGTATGTGCCGAGGGCACCTTTTGTATATTTTTGAGAGAATATGCCCCATGACTCTAACTGGACATATTTTTGAGGCGCTCGCGCCCACCCATGTACTCTGATATTTTTTGATATATATACAGATATTTTTCATCTTTTTATGTCTTATGGATTACATCTATTTTACAATTGTATTTACATGTGTGTGTGTGCTTTTCTTACATGTGTGAAATATGCCAATCTAATACATGATTAGCTAGAGTATCTGTGATTTGATTCAATCTCCTAGGAACATGGATATACGTAATGTAATCAAAACTTTTTTCTAAGAGACATACCCTAAGGAACCATCGGTGTAGTGTAGGATCGTAAACACGATAAACCCCATTAAACTAAGACACAACAAACTGAGCGTCTAAGTAGACTCGAAGGTGAGAGATACCATGTGACAAAGTGTCAAGAAGAAACTCTAAGACTGCTCTATATTCGACGACATTGTTTGTGGCGTCATCTAAACAGATACCTTCTGAAGATAGCAACTAGCCCTGAGGTGTGAAAATCACCCAAGCTGCGGAAGAAAGACTCCAAGTGTGCCATCTAGCGTCGTCCGCGAACCCAATGAACACCTCTGATTCAATTGACATCTACCATAGTGAAACATATGACATCAAGAATGACATGTCCATAAAACCAAAAAGACGAAAAATAAAAAAAGAGAAAGTACAAGACTATACATATGGTACAAGAAGTCACCCAAGGCGACCCAACTACGAGTAATACTTCTTGAGGTAGAGCCCATTTCTAGGCTCCGCCAAATCATTTCCCTCAAAGTCCACCAGACCATAAGCACCCTTCTTTAGAATCTCCTTTATGATGAAAGGTACGAACCACATGGGTTTGAACTTGCCTGCCCCCAAGGGGTCCTTATCTTGGTCATAGTATAGGACAAGGTCGCCTTCAGAGAAAATCCAAGGATGGACGAACCGATCATACTCACACTTGAATTTTTGTTTGTGAGGCTCGTTATCCAAGGCTTCATCCCAACACTGCTCATCGAGCTGCTCAAGATATAATAAATGCTCTTCAAGCGGTGAAGTGTCTGGAAATAACTGTACTTCCAAATTTAGAGAGGGGATCTGGCACTCTATAGGAAAGACTGCTTCCATCCCGTAAACGATTTGAAAATGTGAGAAACTGATTACAGTCTTAATAGATGTTCAGTAAGCCCATAATGTCGAATACAACATCAAATTCCAATTTGACCTGGTTGAATCGATCGTTCGCTGTAAAATAGTATTAAGGTATTTATTCACAGATTCCACCTGACTATTTGCTTGTGGGTTGTAGGGTGATGAATGTTCTT
Source organism: Picea sitchensis (assembly GCA_010110895.2). Taxonomy (NCBI): domain Eukaryota; kingdom Viridiplantae; phylum Streptophyta; class Pinopsida; order Pinales; family Pinaceae; genus Picea; species Picea sitchensis. The sequence continues at coordinate 17,957 of SNQJ01S0147105.1, read as the reverse complement.
GCCTCAACCCAATATTTTATGTTAACTTAGACATCATTTTGTTCTGAAATTAACTACCATGGTCAGTGACAATCTCTCTCGGGACATCGAACCTTTCTATTATCTGGTTAAACAAAAGGAGCGTTGCAGTCTCGCCATCATATTTAAACATTGGCATAGCTTTGACCTACTTCGTGAAGTATTCTACTACTACGATGATATAATGATGCCCCCATGCAGAAGGAGGGTTTCATGTAGCGTAATCAATCCCCCACTTGGTGAAGGGACCAACTGTGATGATAAGAAACATGGGAGCAGGGTGTGCCCTCATCTTCTGAGAGAATATATGACATCGATGGCACTTCTTGACCGATTCAACACAATCTTTGATTAATGTCATCCAAAAGTAATCGGCTTGTAGAATATTTTGGGTTGTTTCCAACCCAGAAAAATGACCGCCACATGCTCCATTGTTTAAATTGTTAAGAACTATTTCTGCTTCTTCATGGGTGAGACACAAACGAAGGATGCAATCTACACCTCGACGATACAGAGTGTCCTCGAGTATGGGATAGTTTTTGGCCTGATGGTGTATGCGGTGATGCTCATCACAAGAAGCAGAGGTAGGAAACTTCAAAGTTTGGAGATAGACTAGTATATCTCCATACTAGGGGTACGAAGACACGATTAGAAACATATCTCCTTTGATAGGTGACTCTTCGGGTATAACATCACCTGATTCGACCGGAAGTTCCGAAATGAGTTTTGCAAAGACCAACGACTTTTTGGATTTTTCCAAAACAAAATCCAAGTCGAATTCATGGAGGATAACTATCCATCTACTGATATTTTTGCCAATTATATGTCATCTCAACATGTATTGAAATGGATTCACAATGACAATGATGGTGGTCTTGTGAAATAGATGTAATGACAGAACTGTTGGACATCATGAACTGCTACCAACATAAGTTTTTCAATGTGGGGATAATTGAGGTCTGGTCCAACTAGGCCTTGAATCAAGTAGTAAATCACATAATTTGAGAGAAAATCATCCTCCTGAACTAATACCATACCGATGGTCGACTCCATAGTGGCCAAGTACAATAAGAAATATTTATTATAATTGGGTGGCCGAAGCAGAGGGGTAGATGTGAGGGCGCATTTCAATGCTTCAAAAGAGCATTGAGTGGCTTCGTCCCAATGGAAAGGAATGTCCTTCTTCAATAAACACATGAAACCCTTTGTGATCTCAACATAGTTCGTGATCAAACACCATAAAAAGTTCTCTTTTCCTTGTAGACTCTGAAGCTGAGGGATTGTTCATGGGGGAGGCAACTAAACTATTGACTCAAACTTTAGAGGATCGACCATGATCTCTGTTGTTGAAACTATGAAACCTAACAGATGACCCGATGTGATGCAAAAACTGCATTTGTTTGGAGTCAAGTGGATCTGGTAGTAGCGACATCGCTCAAAGATAAGTCGAAGGTGTGCGGGATGATCAACTCTCTTGCAAGATCGTGACACTATATCATCGAGATAAGCCTTGACTATGTGTTTGAGGTCATGGAAAGAAAAAGACATGGCCTGCTAAAACGTAGCTCCAACATTTTTCAGACCAAAAGGAATCTTTCGATAAGCGAATGTACCCCATGGATAGATGAAAGAAATTTTGTGTTGGTCTTCAGGCTTGATCTTTATCTAATTGTATCCCAAAAAACCATCCATGAAAGAAAAGGCTTCGCAACCTGTGCATTCATTAACTATCTGGTCAATAAATGGTGTGGGGAAATTTTCCTTTGGATAGGCCTTGTTCAAATCACGAAAGTCCGTAAATATGCAAATCGTACCCTGTTTTTTGTTGACTGGAACGGGATTTGACACCCATTGAGTCAATTGGACGAGGTAGATAAAACCAACTTGGAGTAGCTTCTCTACTTCAGCTTTAATAGATTCTTCTTTCCTAGGATTGATTGGACGAAGCTTCTGCTGAACTGACTTAGCATCGGGATATGTTGTGATTTCATGTTTGATGATTCTTGGATCTATGCCTGGAATTTCCTTGTAATACCAAGCAAACACATTGAAGAATTATTTAAATAAATATATGTATATTCGAATCTCCTAGGGGAGCAGTCTGCTCTGATGAAGATATTATCCATGACACCAAGGTTTCTAGAGATATTGATAGGTATCGTTTGAGCAATGGTTTCCATATTTCCTTCAACATAAACAATGTGTGTAGCTAAAGGGTTTATAGGACAAGCCTTATCTCTAGTCATAGTCAGAGTGAATTAACCTGCTTCAATTCTTCTTAACTCTGGGAGGAGGTAAGATCTGTGATGAAGATCATCTCATGGTCTGTCTGAACTAGTCATTGCCTCAATAATCACCTCGTCTAAGGGAAATACTAAGTCTAAAGAATTAGTATCGGTGCAAGAACCTTGCGCCCATGTAGGCTCGAGAATCAGATCCAACTTATGTGTGGGAGTTAGATCAGGGTTGGAAGAAGCTCGTTGAACTATAGAGTACGCAAATTCTTCCATGGACAAAGGCATGGCCATGCCACAGTGCCCTGTCCCTTCCATCGTGGTTGATGGGGAAGGAAGAGTCAACGGATCGTTAAAGTAAGTTGTGCGAAACGACGAGATTTGAAATATTTCACCCCTAGGTTGGTCGGGGACAACCGACATGTAATGGACATTGTCTGTTGAAGGAGGGTAATCGAAAGTTCCCATCGAAGGTGGGCACAAACCAACCCATACTTTGACAATGTCGGGTTGAGGTTTATCAATCATCGGGACTATGGATACCCCTGATGAAGGGTCAGGACGGGAGAAGGATAATTGATCAATGGTCATGATCTGGCCCTCATGTGGAAACAACAATACCCAAAAAAATGTTGCGAACACTTCTTGCATAGCGTAGGTCCAACTCCTTCCTAACATGAGATTGTAGTCAAGATACGCATCGACCACTTCAACTTCGACGCACACGGTCTTCCCTCTTAACTACATGGGAAAAGAGGGGATGATTCCATGTGGTCGGAATGAACGACCATCTAAAGCGGTAAGAAGAGTAGGTGATGGAGACAAAACGGGTTGGCCAATGGCCTTCCAAAATTCCAACAACATCACGCATGTCGAGGCACCCTCATGAACCACCGTGCAGAAAATATTACGAGTAAATGATTTTGTGGTGTAAGCCACTACTATCTGAAATGATACATGGTAAGGAAGACGAGGTTTTAAGTCGGTCGTATCAATCATGATCGTTCCTGGATTACAAGTCTTAGTGGATCCTAAGGAAGCTAACAAAGCCTTTCTCTAGGAAGGATAGATCTGGAGGACTTCCAAAGCTGACATTGTGCAAGGGGTTTGTGACAAATCCTCCACCACAAAGTAGTTATGGGAGACCCTTGCATTTGGGTTATGGGAAGCTTTCTTGAATGCACCTTTGGGGATGCGTGTCATTGTTTTGCCCAACGTCTTCTCAATATGGAGAGGAAGATGTGAGTTTTCGACTTCTTTACCCTTCTGAGAGGTGTTTGGCATCCCGTAGTCATGTGTGCTAGTCATTATGTTGATGCTACCTTTCATCATGTACACATTCGTGGATGAAGGATCACTCAAAGATGGAGGGGGTCCCTGATCGACCCCTTCTGCGCTTGAAGAGGCTTGATCTAAATTTTTCCCATGCAAAAATGGATTCTTTAACACGACGAGTTGCAGTTGTGCCAATAATTTCTGTGCCTCCACAAGCCGAGGGTACTGGTGAGTTAGATGGTCTTCCTTGCAAAGATTACAGGGATACTTCGACTTCTTCTTTTCAGTATTTCCCTCACCAACATTATTGGTAGGTTTATTATCCCCCTTACCCTTCTTTCATTGTTTCTTCTTTCCTTCAAGCTGTTGGGTGGCCTTCAAGTTTGTCGATTGTATAGTGTGTACATCTGACGTTTGAGTAGGGGGAGCAGCCAAACCAATGGTCTGGCTAGCTGTTGTCTGATGTATTGACAATTTCTACAATTGATTTGACAGCTAATCAACGGGCTTTGTTTACGTTGAACAACAATACCATCGACATGTGATCCAGATATCTGTCTAGTATTGTCAAGTATTGACTGTGGTGCATCTGGTAAAACTTTGTAAAGTAAACCAGACTACGAGTAAATCAGTTCTAGCTGTTGGGCTCTCATTATTGCTCCTTCCTCTGAGAAGACCCTCGAGGTTGTGACGTCTTTAGATAACTGGGGTACCAAAGACTTAAGGAACCGCTCAAGAAGGAATGCTGGTGGGACTGACACTTTTATCAAACTCTTCTAGTGTCTCCATTCTTGGATGTGATCTGAGATATGGTCCGCTTTTGTCTGCTCAAAGTTGTCCAATAATTTGGTGCCGCCATCGTATCTCACAGGTAATTGGAAATGCTTTAAGAAATCCATTGCCAATTAGTCGAAGGAAGAGTATCTTGAGCAGTCGAACTCGATGTACCATTTCATCACACTCTATAGGTTTTAAACCTGCGAAGTAAAGCAATGCATATTGATTCTTAAGCAATACAGAAATTAATCAATGGCTCATACACAAATTACACAGAGATTTTTACCGGAAACCCTCAACCGGGAAAACCTTACTTATTTTCATTATATCGAATTTCACCATTCTCCATACAATATATACAATGTTTTTAGGTATTTTGTAGATACCAAAACCCTAATCCCTTAATCCGGGATTAATTTACAAATCAGCTAAAAATAGCAAAATTCGCTAAAAATAGCAAAAACCGCCCAAAAATCTAGGTGTAGGGATCGTCAGACGCAGTTGTCGTATCTGACGCACCCACACACACACACATGCAAAGAATATAACACACACCCAACACACTCCCGATGAGAGTGAGTTGAAACAAATGCAACTGGACGGAGTTGTCTCTCAAAGAATTGGCCGAGCACCATAAATGGTAAGTAGTCACATGATCGCCTCGATCTTCGTTAGGCTTGGCCTCGAACTTTGGGATGTCCGAAGGCAACTTGGTCAGCATAGGGGCCAAAGTGGATTGTGATAGATGGGTTCGTTTAATAACCTTATCAAGTATGGCAAGTGCAGAGTTTCCAGAAACGATAATTTGGGTTGTTGATTGTAACCAGGGAAAAAGGATCCTGGAGTTTGGCTGGCACCAGGTTGCCATGAAAAGTTAGGTTGTTGGCCAGGGTTATGGTAATAACCATGGTCGTGACCAGCGTATGGATTCTGCACTTATTGAGACGTCATCGAATGACTCTTGTAATAGGATGTAAAGGGTTGGGCTTGCATCATATTCCAAGGATTTTGGGAAGGGTTTCCCCTTGCTGATCTGATGGGCATAGGTGTTGGGCCTTGTCGGGGGTTCCATTGGATATGGAAGGGGTTTCCCCCGGTCGGCATCCATGACAAGGGAACTGATCCCTACCATGGATTCCAAGGTCCTTTTGAGGAAGGAATTCCTAAGTTTTCCCCCTTGTGCAAGAATAGTACCCTATATAGGATGTTGTTGTCCATAACTGGGGTTGCCCCTGGCTGAGACGACAGCTGATGAGAAAGTGTTGTTACCAAATGTGCCAAGCAAAGAGAGTGGTGTCAAACCTACCGGCATGCTATAAGAAGGTATTCCTTGACTCCCTGGTCTAAGCGAACTGTAGTTTACGTTCAACCTGATGGAATGTTGGTGAGCTCTACCAAGCGAAGGGGATGAAGGAGGTATATGACCCCCTCCGTAAGGTAAAGTGTTATAGGGAGCTGAAGTGCCCCCTATAGATCCTTACAAGGTAGATTTAGAGCTCCCTACCTTGAGACCTAAAGTTTGTAGAGTGGAGTAGGAAAGTACAATTCTCGTACTGAAGCCAAGCATCCATATGAGAACGGAGTGCATGTCACACTCTAGGTGAAAGGAGCAGTGATCGTTGCCATAGACGAAATCATACCATTGCCTGAGATAGAGGCAGTTGAGACCATAGTGGCCCGGACCAAAAACGGTTGGTTAGGAGGTAGAACACCCCCTGTAGTGACATCTGTAGAGGAAATATTAGTATTCCCTAAAGAAGTAGCAACATTTATTTCCATCGTTGCTTGTGACACTACCTGACGCTCGTAAGGTTGAACCTGTACTATAATGGGTGCCGATAGATCAGTGATTGGAGGATTACACAGACCAAGAGCTTGCACTCCAAGTTCATAAATGATTGGTTCCTCCAAAATCAAATGTTCTCCTCTTGGATATGAGTCGAGCACAATTTCCTGTAACCCAGTCGCCTCAAAAGACTGTTGCTGGTCTAGTTTTCGCCTTAGCGGTGGCAGGGGTGGCTTGAGATCGACCGGTGGTAGGCCCAAAATAATCAAAGACACTCCTGATCCTCCACTGTGTGAGAAGATCAAAGACACACTAGGGCTTTCTATAATCATTTAAAAAACCATCACACAGTAGAAAAATATCCTGTGAGTTAAGACAAGCAGATCACTAGCTAGTTGGAAGAACAGTTACAACAACCAAGTGAAACTCGAATACGGAAGCACCCTCTAAGTATACTCTGCAAAGCATGGCCCGATGTTTTCCCTAGGTACCTTGGTATACCACCATAGTCACCTGTGTAAGTCACTAAGATAAAGGCAACTAGGTTGCCAGCACGCGAACAGTTACCAGGTGAGTACAGTCGACAGTTGGGTGGACTGCAATGAGAAGGGTATCAAGCCCAAAACCTATCAAGGGTATCGAAAGCAAGTGTTCTGGAAGATGACTGAGGATCTCGAACGGATTCGAGACCCACTAAGATCTATGGAAAATGAGATCAATGGAATCCCAAGATAATCCCTCTATATGTGTTCCCCACTATGCTTGGTCCAGCTTTGGAGGGGTTATATCTTCTACCTTTCCACATGAAACCTCGTGTTTATACCCTATGTTAGAGGGGGGTCCTGAATAACTTTCACGGTTACTGGACGTTCAAGCACTCCCTAGCATAGACTCTTATGTTTGTTTTTGTAGCCTTGAAGAGTTTCTTCTCCAATACTAAATCAAGGCTTTAGCCTAGACTGCGTTGATGGTGTTGGATAATGTTGTCATTGATGCCAATGGTTTGATTATTTGGGAGATTGTTGGATCATATGTAAAT
>SNQJ01S0147105.1:0-10818 GCA_010110895.2 Picea sitchensis | reverse complement strand
ATGATCACACTGTGCAGGAACTCATGGACAGGAGCCCATGAAATCTTTTCGAGCCGAGGAGTATGATGCAGGAGCATCTACGACTCCCACGAGCGAGCCAACGCATGGAGGGAAAGAATGCAGGTGGACAACACCAACGCATACCTTTTTGAATCACGAGGAAGATTGTTGCACCATCGTTTTGGATGAACGCATCCATATGAAGCGCACTCGTATGATATTAAAGATAAGAAGGCATTTATTTAGTTTCAATACTGTTAGGTAGGAGTTAATGGTAGATTAGACAGTTTTGACTCTTGAGAGGGAAAACAGAATATAGACACCCTCCTTTGTATTATTGAAGAGTTCTGGATTATGCTGAATTCAACGTAAGCGTAGAGAGAAAGAGAGAACAGAGCAGAGAATCCATGAAGAAACCCCATGTACAGATTGAATTAATAGAAGAAGCTCTTGATTCAATTCCATGGCCGTGTTTGAGTTCTTGGTGTTGTTGATGTTGTTTTGTTGCATACTTGCTTCTTTATATGCTTATCTTTTATATGTTTCTTATGTGATTTCATACCAGGTTCAAAACCTGAGAGAATGAAGTGAATGGGTTTCAATTGTTTCTCTGCTTAGCCAGGAGATTCCTACATAGAGTGCAGTTGAATTCCTCTGCATATAGTGCGTGGAGGAGGTTAAGCAGTCGAACTTTTGTTCTCATTTTGTCCAGAGTGTTTGGGTTGTTTGAACCATGCAGGTGAGTACAAGTCGAACTGGAGTCTCAGTAGCAAGACTGAGAAAAAAGAAAGGCTAGGGTTGTCACGATTGTGGACACACAGGACCTGGGAGACTTGAAGCGCAGTTGGAAGCGGTTAAAAGTCGAGCACCGGAAGTGCATGAAAGTTCTCTGAAGGAGTCAAAGGAACACAGCTCAGGAGGGATATCACCTTTGGTTCAGTTGCACAGGACAAAGGGGGTGAAGCGGAGAACTCTTCAAGAGGAAGAGAATTGACGACTTGAACTTCTTGAAGGTAGGAGTCTTCAGGATAAACAGAACCCGGGGGCCATCTTGCATCAGCATAACGGGGTTGGCGAGTGTAAGAGTTTCATGCACATCGAAATCGTGAGTTGCGATCCCCCGATTTAATCGGAGCCATCAATCATTGGAGGGACAGGTGGCACGAGATCCCCAGGATTTGGGGCTCGACATTTCAGCTGTTGCAAAGTCGAAAGGAGCACGGAGAAATCGCGAGAGCGCGAATTGCGACGGGTCCCATGGAGATTGTGTGGAGAACAACATGTGGCATCGCGCATCGACACTCGGAGGTCGAGTGAGTAAGTCTTCGACTTTGTGAGTGGCGATATCCCGAGGTTGACCATTGAACATCGGGGATCGGAGTTTCGGCGTTTGATTGCCCAAGGACAGTGTTGCAAGTTTCGAGATATCGCGAGATCCGATCTCCCGATACGGGAAGAGGATATCGCCGAGAAGACTATGGGTAGAGAACTCTCGAGGGAGTTGGAAGAGCTGTGGAATCTTCGGCCGTGAAGCGAAGAAGGTCATGGTGGAGCGACCGGCCGCTGTGAGAGTGGGGGGTTGCGTCAAGAACTCATCCCCGTAATATCCTCAAGTTAATGGAAAATTTGAAGATATCAACATGTTCCTTAAAACCATGATCCAACGGATGGTAGGGAAAACAAAACATCTTGGCATTTACAACATTTCTCCACTCTCTGGGATTATCGAAACTTTGTAAAAAATGCTACTAGATTCACTCCCTTCCAACTAGTATATGGCATAGAAGTTGTTTTACCAATTGAGTGTGAAATTCCCTCATTGAAACTCAAAGTAGAACTCCTACCCCACACTTTTGCTGAAGAAGAACTTTTCTTACACTTGACTAGGTTGGATGAAACACGTCGTGATCCCACTCTCATTAATGAGACGTATCAAAAGAGAATCAAGAATCAATACGAAAAATCCGTCCACCTCGCGTTTTTGCAGAACGAGACCTAGTCCTTGTTTATGACCAGGCTCATGATAAGTTACGGATAGGGAAGTTAGAACCTCTATGGCATGGTCCTTACATCATGAAATGTGTTCTACATAGAGGCACCTATGACCTAGTTGTCTATGATGGAATCTCCCTGGGTGAGCCCCAGAATAGGTGATCCAGGTGGATATCAGTGGCCACCCACCTTTTCCAACTGGCTCAAAACAACTTTCTGGCAATTTTGACAATTTACTATTTTTAGCAGGTTTTAACTTCCAGGGCCATTTTGAGGGAATTAATGAATGTTTTTCGAGATCAAGGTTTTCAATGATAGACAAAGGAATTATTGATCCCCCAAAATGAATTTCCTTGACGATACCTTTCCAACTAGCTATCATACGCCTAAAATAGAGATCGCATGAAAAAGTTACGACCCCGGGAAGTTGATGTACTAACTTACCCAAATGGGGCCCACATGACTTTTGGCACTTCATCTCCTAGGGTTAGGTTTTTGGATGTCTAGGACTTTTGGCATTCCCATTTATTGTAAAAGGGCCTTCAAAGCCTCATTGTAACCATCTCTTCTTGCGAATGCGAGTAGCTGTCACATCTCTTCTCAGAGATAAGTTGCCACCATTCTAGCGAGTCTTTCACTCTATATTTTACAGTCTCTGTACATTTATTTCATTAATAGGAATCATGTATTACTGTATATCTATGTTTATGGTTGCATATCTGATACAATTATGTTATATTATTGAATATCTGTGATATCTCTGTACATTTCTTTATTATATCTCCACTCTCATTTCATGCCAAAAATAATCCGGATCAACAGGCTTTACCATAAGAAGTACTATGCATAGAACATCTAGCATACATGCTTTGTCACTATTGTATTTTTAGTTTGGTGTGTATTTTTATTTTGCGCTAGAGTTTTTTCCTTAGCCACTTATACTGTGTCTTTTGTTTCATGTTCAAATGACATATTCTTTTCCTATCTTTGTCGAGCTTGCGGATGGCACTATTTGACACACCCAGAACGTTCCTTCTGCAGCTTGGGTCATTTACCACTCTAACGAGTTGGTGAGTTCTGGAGGTATTTTCTTAGGATCGACAACTAACAACATGGCAGAATATCATGTTGTCATCATACTTTTAACCGAAACCTCCTCCCTAGGTGTTTCTCGCATGACCGTCAACCTAGACTCCCAACTCGTGGTCTGTCAACTTAATCGAATCTACGCTATTTGCAATCATATCCTACTACATCTACACTTATGAGTTCATCGTCTTGAACGAATGTTTGATTTTATCGAATATAGACACATACCAAGAGAAATCAATACCATTTTAGATTCGTTAAATAATTACATCATGGATAGGTATCTAGCACATAGATAAGTTTTCATAAAGGAAATAAATCACATCACATATCATCATGTAAATTAAAACACATCACATAAAAGACATCATTATTTGCAAATCATTTGGCACTGTAAAAACTTGAAAATGTATATATATACAGCGTGACTAAAAATGTTTGATTACATCAAAAAAGGTACATAGAAGGAAAAAATGTTGGGTCCTTGTGCCCGTAACATCATCATAAAGACTAAACAAAAAAATAATTAGTGAGGTCCTAGTCCTCCTACATCGCATTGTGCTCCAAGTAGCACATCATAACATGGGCTACTCGTCTCAGTAAAGATTTAATACTCTTAGGGACTCCCATTGTGTGTCTCTACAAGTGCAAGTGTACATTCTCCCTCTCAAGAGGAGGGATACCCATCGTAAGACCACAGAGGTTTGTCTCCACCTCTTGGAGACTCCCTACCACTACTACTACCTGAGAATCCCCACAACACCCCAATGCCACTATCTCTGTCAGATGTGTTTCTCCCTTGTCTGCATGATGAAATGATACATCCATTAGAAACTCTCCTATGTACCCAAAAAAAAATAATATAACGTTTAAAATAATAAGAAAACACTTGACAAGATATTTTTTGGTTTCTTACTTGACGCATCCCATTCCACCCCATATGGAAGGACCAGGTCCATGCTTCCCTGAAAATTCACTCTGGTGTATGAAAATTCTTCTATCATGATCAATTTGCGTCCCAGCCAAGCCAAGAAATCACTGGTGAATTTGAACTCTGAATCTGAGCATAGTCTCGGAGATAGGCTAGTCCATCGCTCCATACGTGGTTCTCCCAATGGCCGTACTACTAATGCAATCTAAGGTTGCATCTGAGGAATGTGTTCTAAGAAGAATGAAACCAAGAATGAACCATACCTAAACTACTTTTGTTGCCCTGCTATGCATCTCGTAATCTACTCCTTCACATTCTAAAGGAACCCTGCACTCCAGTTAAACAGTGTTGGCTCTAGACACTGTAAACCATAGGGCCACCTCTGTTATTGAAACTAGGTGTGAACTGGTACTTCACGCTATAATCGTAATGGAAAATAGAATGGACCAAAGAGGTAGATCTCGGATATATTTGATTGCAATTCTACCTCCCACTAGTCTCGATCCTGGGACATAATGGTTTGCCAGATACTCATACACAAGCACAGGAAGGAAGTGCCCTCTGTTCGGATAAAACTACAAGAACCCATCTTTTTGAGAGGCCATTCATGAATTATACATATTCCAACTCGATGGTGAGAAGATGTGTTCCAATTTGGAACCCTTGTTCCACGACGTTCCATAACCCGATCATATGCTCGAGAAGAAGAATCTCTTTCTTCATTTTTTGCATTTTGAAGAACTTGAGGAGACCGCAATTCCTCAATGAGGCCCATGTTTAGGGACTTTGAAAAGAGGCCACATCATCAATATCATGCTCTCTTTCTTTCCACTCGATCATGATTATTGCCGAAATTACCTGTAATCATCAACCATCAAAATTCATTAATCACGTTTTTTGACAATTTTTGGGCAAATTGAAAAACTTTAAAAAAATTGTTTTCTTTGTCTATGAGGCCAACACCCCTTTCATATGCACATTAGTGCACCAACGCAGACCCACAGTAGCCATCAGGTCGCTTTAAAATTATAATGCACATCATTCACGATTTGAGAAAGCGTTGGCAGTCTTGGGCATTTTTTTTCTTGTGTTTTTGGGCAATGCCCTCTCCACCACTACACCAGTGCGTTGGCACACATTTCAATAGCTTGTAAGGGTGCTTTAACAAATGAGAAACAATCCCCCACTAAATCTAGAGGAGCACCAATCCCTTTTGGGTGCTTGAGACAACCCAGGGCATCAATTTTTGCACCCAATCATTGCCTAAAAATGAATTTTGAACCGTACAAATGAAAGAAAGGAAGAAGAGCACTAACTTGGTTCAAACGGTGATGAAAATGGCTGACCGTAGCTCCAACACTGAATAATGTAAGATTCACCTCCAAAGCCCAAATTTTCCATTGCTACAAATCTTCTCACAAATGAAATGGTAAATGATATTTTTACCCCATTTTACTATTATAAATTTCATTTTTTCCTAAGATATATTTATTTTTGGGTTTTGAAAATATTTTGGAGGCCTTATTAATCCCTTGGAATGCAGTTTTGACATTATTGGCAGGTTTCGGAGCAGTTTTGTTCATTTTTTCATCTTGTCACATTCATGAGCATAGTCTTAGTTCATTCTCAAGCTCAAACACATAAGAACGTGTCGGGTAATCTTTTATCTATTTTTCGGACCCGCATGGATACACGAAAAAGGAACCCCTTGGAGTCATCTTTAAGCTCTTTTCAGACTCTCTAAACGTGAAAAGATTTATGAGTGATCTTGTTTCCTTTTCCCACTTGTTAAAAGGTTTGAAAGGGTGTCTTTCGAGTGATAATTTATCTCTTTTTCAGCCTCGCGAGACTAACATTACGAAAAAGGACCACATTGGAGTCTTCTTTAAGTCATTTTCAGACTCTCTAAATATGAAAAACTACTGAGTTTACCTTCTCTGGACTCGTTAAATGATCATAAATAGAAGGGCCCATATGGGACCGAACCCTTCTTCCAGTTTGTTAAACAAAGGAAGAGGGACTTACCGAAGGTGAGTTATATCGAGCATGTGTTATCCTCCTCAATCTCGTTAAACTAAAAAGAGGTTCTCATCTATCTGGATGGGAGAAAAATTGAAGGAAGCAAGCCAAGAAGTTTTTGAGAACATTACCAGTAATTCTTACAGTTGTCCTTGAACACAACATTTTATCTTTGCACGCATTTTTATCCGTCGGACCTCTGCACTGAACCAATCCTTTGATTTTCCTTACTCCTTTGGGTCACTTGACGAAAGTCACAATATCCATTGCATTATCAATTTTTGGTCCTTGTCACGTTTCTGTTGTCATGCCTCAGTGTGCAAGGGAAGTATCTGCCTCAAGAGTCAACCATCACAAATTCCTATTTCAATACCCATGTGAGTCCATGTTATTTTGATCCACCAATTACATATCTGTGTCAGTTTCATGTTGTTGATGGGGGATACACCAAGGCCCTCCCTCGATGAGTCTATTCCTGTCGATTTCATCACATTATCTAGGAGCTAGACTTAGAAACCAGTTAGTACCTTGAGAACTACATGCCTCAATGGCAGGCCTCCTCGCGTCTGACAGTGGGTTTACATCATTGACCTATGATCGGATTATTCCACAGATGTTTGAATTTATCTCATCCATTCACATTCGTTGGAATGTACTAGAGTACCTTGGGAATCATTGACATCAATGGTGATTTCCCTCATGCTTGTTAACGATTTACCTCATTGACCGGTAATCAAGTGGTTTATGCCATGTTTGATGTCATGACATCTATTCACATGGTTAGATTCGTACTACATTGGGATTGGTAAGAAGACCCCGGGTTGAGTCATCACTCTTATCTATACTTTTCAAAGGTTGCGACGGAGTTTCTTTTAAACATTAACACATATACTGTTACATAGATCCACTTTTTATTGGTCATGGCTATGTCTTGTCGTGTCGTAGATCCACTGTGTATTCTTTGTGGCTATGATCAATTCAAGTCATAGGAGTATATATCCACATTGTATCTTTAATGTCTATAACTTTTTTTCAATATAACTATGGATCCGCAGCGTATTTTATGGTGGTCATACCTTGAAAGTCTTTATCACTCAAGCATAGGTATGCCCGCCTTGGGTTTGAAACATGTCATAATATTTGTTTGATGGTTGTGTGCATCTTTTATTAGGCTCTCTGAGTCCGTACCCTTTCTTTAAAAATTCTACAAAGTACTTCAGTCATCATTTCTCATCTTCTAACTTCGCACTTTGGGGGGAAATCTGTTACACATCAAAATTACTCATTAGGATGATGGCCTAGTGTCATCATTCCCAATGTCGCAAGTGTCACATTTCACCTACAAGTTTCAAAAATATCATATTGTTGTCTTGTCCATGTTGTGTCTTGGATGACATTATCAATAACACTTACAAGACACCTCAAAACACTGGTTTTGAATAGGAGAAGTCATTTGCAAAAGAGTGCAAGTCTTTTTCCACTGCGAAAACCACTAAAAAATCAATTTTGGAAGGAAACACTCCCTTATACACTGTCAAGGAGTGCTAATGCTCTGTGACCTCTTTTGGGGGAGCGTTCCAATGCTCTGTGCCCCATTCTGAGGGAGCGCTGGCCTTTTTTGAGCAAATCTTTGGATTGTTGAGAGAAATTAGGGAAGAATCCCTTCATATATGGAGTTGGTTGGATTCAGATTTGAGGTCAAGGCTCGATATTAGGGAAGATCCACAACTAAAGGAGAAGAATCCTCAACTTATCCCAATAATATCTTAAGTGTTTAGGCCTCTCCAAGCCTATATAAGGAGGCCTCTTCATGGTAAAAGGGGAGACATTATGAAGCATCAAATTTATGATCTCATAAGGGAAATATCAATGAAGCATCAACATTCTGTGTGGATTATTTGAGAAAGGGTATACACAAAGAGAGCTTGGTGAAGCTGCTGCACCTACATCCATGGCTGTAAGCATCTCACTTTGTTTTCATTAATATAAATCTATGCTTGGTATGTTTCCTTTAAAGTTTGTGTATGTTTCATGAACTTGTTTCTTACATAGATTCATTATGAAGCTAATCATGGTAGAGTAGGAAGCATGTCTCATTGTTGTTGCTCATTCTATCGCAGGACCTTCTGAAGCACTTGGAGATCAAGATCAGCCTAGATCGAGCAAGGATAAACGTTGGTAAAAATGTATCTACTCTTCTTCCTTCTTCTTCTTTGGATAGTTTAGCTTCATGAAAAGAAAATTCAGTGTCCAATAACACTTCCTGTCTTGGTCATAGGGGTCTAGTATCCAAGAGAGAATCCACTTGTCTGCAAGGAGATTTCTCTGTAACACCTGTAGTGGGCCTGCACGTGTGCATATGCACCCTGCCCTTGGACAACCCACATACATACGCTGGATGTTGAAGTGTCAGTATCATGCCTGTTGAGAAAATTTTTGTAAAAAGAAGAGGCATTCATCCTCTTCCCTGTCAGGAGTCACACTCCTCATGGGTTTTCTTGATCTAGTACTGGTCTTTGTTATAGTAGTTTGTATCCTAGGTCTGACTTCAGTTTAGCTTTCTTTTGACCAAATATTTCTTGTGTTTTCTTTAAATAGGGTTTTTAGACAAGTAGGTGAGTCTACTTTGATCTGCCTACTTGGTATTGTCAGAGACTCCCTGCGATCTACGATTGTGCCAGAAGCCTTTTCTTGGTCCTGTCTTGTCATCATTTTTTCCCTTTTTTTCTTTGGAAGAAAAGAAAAGAATTCATTTTCAAATTTCTTGTTTTGAAGCATAAAACAATAAAAAAAAAATGGTTCATTCCTTTGTTTGGAAAAGTAGTTTAAGTTAAGTTTCTTCATTTACCAAGGAAAAAGAAAGTTTTCTTAAGTTTTTTACTTGAATGCTTAAAGACATTAAGTAGATCGTAGTCGAGCGAAATCTTGTTTTGATTTTTCTTTTTAAAGATCTGAGAAAAGTAGTTACGAAAAGTTTGGTGAAAGAGTTTCAATTGGCAAATATTTATTTGTGAAGAATGAGGTACTTTTGTTTCTAGTATCATCTTATGGTCTTCTCTTTCATCTCTTAAAGAACATCATTGGTTTCACTTTCATTCCTTTTGACTTAAGACAACCACTAAAATTAACGCCTAATTAAAAGTTATTAGACTTTGTGTTTGTAGGGTCCATCTGTTGGACACACCTACCACACTTAGAGGGGGCGTGAATGAGTGTGGGGATATTTTTCCCAAAACTTCCCTCTTACACAAAAAATCATCAATTAGCATTCAACATTTATTCATTACCCATTGTTGTCATTTATAACCAGTTAGATGTAGGCACATATCAACAATATATCATCAACAAGTCATCATCACAATGGACACAAAGAACACAAGATGTATGTACAATTTTCTTTTTATTATGGACTACATTCCTTGGTGTTTATCAGCAACAACTGAATAGAGTAGAACTCTACAAGAGCACCAACTCTATATGAAAGACTCAACTTACATTCTCAGCACCAATTGAGATGAGGCAACAATCCTCAACAGATATCAATCTGTCAACAGGTACGCGACCTGTCAGTAGTGCAACCCACGTGTGCACATGCTCTGGCTCACTACAACCCATGTGTGAATGCAGCTAGTGTATAATGCAACAAGCGTATGCTTATGAGAAACTAGGGTTTT
Source organism: Picea sitchensis (assembly GCA_010110895.2). Taxonomy (NCBI): domain Eukaryota; kingdom Viridiplantae; phylum Streptophyta; class Pinopsida; order Pinales; family Pinaceae; genus Picea; species Picea sitchensis. The sequence continues at coordinate 1,113 of SNQJ01S0147105.1, read as the reverse complement.
GTTTTTCTTCACATGCACAGTTCCTTTGCAACCTGAAATCATTTTCTCTTCTATCTTCCACTGTCCAAATTGACCCATAGCCAGTCACAACACATCCAAGCTCTCCAATAGCTTTCTCATGCTCCACAACAAATCAATATGAATGATATCTCAATCATGTATAAATAACTAGTATACTATAGAAATCATGTCACTACTGAATCAAAAGAGTGATGCTCACTCCATCAACCAAACTGAGTCACATCATAGAAGCCATACCAAGAATTCCCTAAGCATTCACAATATATCAAACAATAGTATCTATCAAGACAATAATGTAACCATACCAGTGTCTCAGAGATAGATCTAAGGCCATAGAATGAAGATCCGGAACCTGCCTCATCATCCAAGAGCTTGGCACCAGCTCAAACACAAATCTCCATGATTTTATTCAGTCCATGCTCCCTGTACACAGTCAGCCCACATGTACACTCACCATATACATAGCCAGCCCACGTGTACATGCACCCTATACACAGACAACCCGCGTGGGCATCAAAAAATAGGGTTTTCTGTGAATCCGAGACTTTTGCCATCAAGATCTCCGACATTTCCGAAACTTTGATGCGTCCATGAGATCCTCCTCTCACTCTCTTCCTCAGAATAGATCTTCAATTATGCTTAAGATATCCACACCAATAAGATTCTCTCACAAGAATCTCTCCATCAATACTCCAAAAGATATTCACAAGAATCTCTCCATTGATCCACAAGGATTCTCACCAAAAATGTGCATTTTACAAGAGATCCTAGCTTCTTATTTATACTTTCATATTCTAGGTCACTTAACCTATTTTCCTTATTTTAGGGTTAACCACTTTCCATGAATAGAAATTTCTCCAATACTTTTTCATTTAAATATTCCTTCTTGATTTTGTCACTTTACAATATCACTTAAATAATCCATCTTGATTTTGTCACTTTACTTTTTCATTTAAAAATGATTTCTTCTTTTCGAGCTCTTTTACTTCTTTGACCTTTTGGGGCTTCAAGCCATCATATGGGGGTCCTCCAACTTCATAGAGCCATAACTCTCAAACCGTGAGGAGTTATGTGACATTCCACATACCACCG